>JADANM010005263.1:6388875-6453997 GCA_026213755.1 Eurema hecabe | reverse complement strand
TTATTAAACAAATTAAGCTCCCGTATATAATTAGAGCTAGCCTTACATAATAATAGAAATAAAGAACCCATTTAGTTAATTAAAAAACTTCAGAAACTCATAACTTTCTCGTGTTATTGTTTATTTTTTTATATTTTCAAGCAGACAATGAAAAAAACCTCTGTCTGTATCAGCTACTTAGCAAATTGCAGACCGTCCAACAATATAACGTTTCTTATGATTTCTTTTAACAATGTTTAATATTCTTTTGCCAAGAGCGGATCCAGATCTGGCGCCAGGATGGGTTCACATGATCGTGGTCAAGTCAAGAACTTGTAATTTATTTTTGTTATCATTAGTTAAAAATAAAAAGAAGGTATTTTATTTTATTAAGGAAAAGAGAATGAGTGGTCTACATAAGTTCCGGAACCAGCTCATGACCCATTTGACCCTCCCACAGGATCCACCGTTGGCTGTTACTTACATTAAAATGGCCAACGATGGGTCCTCATTGAATGTAAATTTCGCACCAATAATATCTGGTACCAGCAAGTCACAATGTAAAGTATACGGTATATTTTTTGCGTAACAAAAGCTTTTACGCTGTCACGATATAGAAACGACATGACCTACTTCTGTACCTTACATTTAAAGTTCATAAAGGACAGATTTAAGAGACCTTGCTACAATCTTGTAGAGTGCCGTTAATCAATTATCGGAAATAAATTGTCGAACATCAGCCCTGAATGTCGTCAATAACCAACGGTAATATGTAGTCATAATGTTTTTATCAGCTGTTGTGATTCCTTTTTAATTTTTTTAAGTTTCAAAGTTTTTTTATGGTAAGTTCGTAACTATTTACATAATATACAGCTAAATAGTTACGAACTTACCATATGAAAGAGCTTTCTTTAATTTTAATTTTAGGGCAAAGAGATTTGCTAAGAATTATGTTATTACATTTATTTTAGGACGCATAGGATCTGAGATGTCGTGAAAAGCGTTCTGTGCCCCTTTTTCCAAAATGGCAGCCGAGTGACAAGGGCAGCAACGTCACTAAGTTGGGGTTAAGCTTCTATTGACCCACAGATGACTCAAAAAATTAATTGCGTATTAAGAATGCATTTTTAGCCCTTGAATAATAACTATGAATAGTAAATAACGTTTCAGTGGACTTCATACACAAATATAGTAAGTGTCTATAAAAATTCTACTCCAAAATGTCATTAACTCTGCTCGTGTTCTTGATATTAGCATTTTGCCTGGTGCACGGAGCACGATCGATAAAACTATATATTTGGCGGTGTCGGAAAGTTGATGACCTTAGCGAGAATAACTGTGCAATCTGTTTAACGTGAATCTGGGAATTTGAGTTTAAAAATTAGTCGCTCAAAATTTTCCACTTCATAAAAGTCGATTACGTAATGTAGGCAAGCGTTTTCATGAAGCCTAAGTTATAATGGTTTTCAACAAGCTTTCTGGGTTAATACTGCGATAGGAGTTCTAAAACTAAGCGGTTATGATGAGTTGCTGCAAAACTTCTGTTCTGTTAAGTGGAGCAAGTTGTTCCCACTCAAATGTATTAGTGGAGAAAGAGTTAGACACGTTCGAAATGAAAGTAAGAAATTATTTAGATATCCTTATGCATTGATTCATAGCAATTTGTGTAGAACAAAGGTTCATACTGTTATCTAAAATAAAGTTTTTAATGTTCATTGTTCGTCGGATTTCTCTTTGTCCTGAAATTTTTCCCATGAGAGCAGGTTATACTAAATTTGCGAAGAAAAACTTGTATGAAATTTAAGTCGCGAACAAATCATATTATATAATATATATAGAAAACTTAGAATTAATATTAAATAATAAATAATAGCTGAGGTTAAGATTAAAGTGTTGGCATCCGTTTGTTATTCAGCCTAGATAATACTGAAAATACTTTAAGCCTAATATTTAGTACAGAGTTATGTAAATATAGATGTTTCCCTTCCCTATTTTGATTCTGAATACATAATATCTTACATTACTGTTTTCTGGAGATTACGAGCATAGCATTGATATTCTCAATTTCTTTAATATTATGAATGTACTATTAAACGATTGAACGCGTTAGTAATACTTAAGTGTAAAACTTGATATCAAGTTTATTTTCTACATTTTTTTAGTACAGAAAACATTAACACATTGCCGTCTAGACCCACGCTAATCAGAGCTTGGGTTACGACAACTAGTTAACGGATGAATTACATAAACAAAGTTTTCTTATGTTAATACCTATGTATTAACACCTATACATACCCCAGAAAGTTAGAAATATAAATTTCAAATATATTTTTCTCAGTGTGGGGATCGAACCAACATATTTTGACGCTGAAAGCATTTAAGTTACCATTGCACCTAGTGGTCGTCGAACTATAAGAAGCAGAAATTTGTAGCATCCATGCTATTGCATTATTTCAGGACTGAAAAAAGAAATGTACGTTATTACCAACATTGTTTCAAATTGCGCGAAGCAAGCTATGCTTCGCGCAATTTGAAACAATTACAAAGCACGTTAGTTTTTTCCTTACATGGAAAATGCATTGAGATCCACAACTTGTTACTACATAGTACATATAATAAAGTCGTTTACTGCTGTACGCCAGTACAGATGTATGTGTAAATTTTTTAAACGCAAAAGATATTTTAAAAAGTATTTTATTTAGACCGTACTCAGCTGAAACTTTCCTATCCCCAGAATTTTTAATTTATAACTACATATAAAATAAATGTCTTCAATCAAATCATTTCTGAAATTTCCTGACAGACACAATATCAAAATATACTTTTTTGTTTATAAATGGTGCTCATACTTTAAGTACTGTACGTTTTTATGGAGAAATATTTTAAATATTAAATTTTACAAATGTTACGAACAAAACTAGTAAAAACATAAATGATTAAACTATTCCCAGCCAGCCAATGAATTTTATACAACTAGGGTTAAGTGTTCTGCGACAAACGCTACGGATTGAATAATTTTCAAATGTCCGCAAAGAATTTTTTTTATCCGACTTCAAAAAAGGAAGTTTCTTTATTCGATCGTGTTTAACTTTAGCTAAACTAACTGATTTGTTTCGTTAATGTTTATAGGTTTAGTTTATTCGATCTAGTTGTTACAGCATTCACCTGGCTCCAACTTGTAGATTATCAAATAATTATTTAATATTTATATATGAATAAAAAAGGCATATTGGTATACGGTCAAATTGAGAATCCTCCTCTTATTTTGAAATTGGTTAAAATACATATTACTTTGTGCGAAATAAATTAAATTTTTGAAGTTTTTTTTTTGTTGAGACGAATTAAATATTGCAAGTCTGGCTGTGTTGGCTGTATGCAGTAAGTGGAACGTCGGCATCGTTTTAATTATAAATAAGCATGACATTTCCGCGGCTTTGTCTATTTTTATTCGCATCACGATCAAACATCACGAGTGGATCTGTATCTATTGTGTTGTATTTATTTACCTATACCTCACTAACTGTGACCGCTAGTTTAATTCGCGTAAAATTCGACATATTAGGAGTTTTTTTTGTATGGATTACGCGATACTGAATTAATTATACCAAAGTTGAAAAGTTTTTAAAATATAGATATAAGGGCAGTTATGATTAACTAGTAGTTTGTACCATTATTTTTAAGTGGAATGCACATGCATAACTACAGCCATCGGGGTTTGACCGTAGTTTTTGTCCGACTCTTATCGACTAACAGTAATTCACCATACAGTGGATTAAACTGAGTCCCTTGCGGACTCCTCCGTATAGTAATTTGTACCAGGGAACCATAACGTAAAAGATATAAACTTCAAATATTATCTATCTTTTTTATTTAATTACTAATGGGTTTTTAAATAAGCTGCAAATCTCGTATGCTCGTTGTAATTCATTGACCACAATATATTATACCTATTAGAGAATCGCTGTGTGAACTTATCTCCAAAATTACTTATTTCGTAAAATCGCACATTAATCAATGAAGTCTGGAGAAAGCTTATTATATTAAATTATATTGGTTAAATATGCAAATATATCGCCTAAGTCGTAAAGTAGTCATTTTCATTATTCCAAATAGGAAAGTTGTAGCTATTAAGTGTGATATGAGTGTGTGAATGTATTTCCACACGCAATGGGATTTGGATAGGAACTGTAGTAACATTAGTTCATGGCTAAATATTTTAGAAAATTCGAATTTGTTTGTAACGCTATAGTCCTTAGAAGATCAATAAACTTTTGTATGTACGTCTATGTAACATTTTTGAAAAAGGATAAAGGCCTTTACTTATGATGAAAGGAATTATTTATTTGGAACAAGAGTTGGAACACTTGCAAAAGCTATACCCAGTTATAACGCGAAAAGTATTGTCCTATTTTTTTTGTTGATTTGTCTCCGAGCCAACTTACAGAATTGTTCTTAAAATATCGAACCACAGAGGTAGGCATTTTCTCGATTCAAAACGTTTAACTCAACACACCCCAAAGGAATACTTTCGCATCAACATCAGAAATTATGATATTGAGGGTAACAAACAGACAGATATTTCACATTAGGATCTAAATTTGTATCAGCTAAGTTCTAGCGTAACTTCGAGGCATGTTTATTTCTTTAAAATATTAGTTCGTAGAATTGTAACAATATTTGAGATACACTTTTGGCACTGAGCCATGCGAAATTGATACTGGAGTAGCAAATGGAGTTTCCACGATGAAGCCGGGACTATTGTGTACACGGTTTTTGTTAAAATCTTTTTTATTGACGACTATTGACGATAAAGTCGCAGTAACGGCATCTTTGTAACTGTACTGAATTCGCTTTCTGGTCGGTATTAAAAAGTTTTTAGTTTAAAGAACATTATGAAGATTGCAATTTAATAATATTATATATCAAATCAGCTATAGAATTTTCTATGGCTGAAAAAATTACCAGGCGTTGAAAGGTTCTGCATGCAGGATTCTGCATGATTATGTTACATGGGTATTTGGAAAAGATATTATGTTTTTACCTCTAGGGTTCAGTGATCATTTAGTAGATTCACTATTAAATTATTTACTAACTATGTTATTGTAGTTTTAAATATTACTATATAAGAAAATAAAACGACATTTAATTAAACTAAATCTTGTACTTCTCAAACCAGATAATGATTAAGTTTTTTTTTAATTTCAAGCTTCTCGTTTAAACGGTATATCCAATTATGTTGTCTCTTCCAAGAAGTCTTATACTGTGCTTAATATGTTACTGAATTGGACATAGCTACTTAGTACTATGGCTTTAATTGAGAACCCTGTTTCATTCCTTGTACCAGGATGTCCAAAGTAAGTGTTATTGGACCATTAGGAAGTCCCCGCACATGACTATCAGGAATCATTCAGTAAACAATTAGTTAAATTATATATTAGAAGAAATATCTAACGTTTATTCCCATAAAAATAATTCAGTCATTTATATTACATTACATTATATTACATATGTGTGATGTGTATGTTATTTTTTTATTTCATCAAGGCATTTGTGTTATCTTCAAGTGCTCTATCCCGGTCCAAAATAACAGGCTGATTCTTAGGAATACTATTAATTACAATCGGTGTTGTTTTACAGCGGACAATTTCGTGAGTCAGTCATCTTTCAACTAGAAAAAGGACATTACGCACCAAGCTATTTTAGGAGTCACGTCAGCGTGAAAAAGACAAAAGCATTAAGGACACGTCCCGTTCTTAATATGATGTACTCTTTTAATCTTGTAACGTGTTACACGATATGTCCTTTCAACTTTCTTTGTAGAAAGGTGGAATTCGATATCCAAGGGAGTATCGTAACATGAGACGCGACTTATAATCCTATGTTCGATACAATTATATATAAAAGGGGTACAGTACTAATTAAATTAATTTTTTTTTATTACTTAAATACTTTAGCTATCAAAATAAAATGTTCTACACGTAATACGTTTTCAAATTATCTGAAGTATGTATGTGGAAAATACAGGGAACAATAATCACATTTCCGAACTGAAGATCCTGAAGTAAATGGTGTGTATAGTCTGCATTGTATTCGTTGCCTGAAATTTACGCAACGGCCGATTCGAAACACACACGGTCGGTTCGAAAAAAAGAAATAACCGAAAACAAAGATTTAGGTTGGTTTATAATTGAAAGAATATTGATCCTTTCTATGAGTAAAGTTATTTGAAAAGTTTTTTTTGGCACGAGCTAATGTCCGATGCAGTTTTTAAATATTTTTTTATTAGAACTCTTTTTATAGGTGCTATAGGTACATTTCGCTAAGTACGCTAAGTCGCTAATATTTACTAGGTTGAAACTTTGGGAAGTGACTAGGTTATACATTGCAGCTTTTTTTCTCTGTATTTGTTTTGAAAGTCTAAAAATATTTGATGTAATGCCTATAGGGTTCATACCATGTTTAGTGATCCAAAGTATCATTCTCTTGCACAAAAGAGCCTAACCTAACGGAAATGTAAAGCGTGCACGATCACGCATCATTACCTTTATAAGGTCCCCTTTTATTTTGCTTTTTTGTCATGTTTATCCAACAATCGTGGCCAGTTACTATACCGCATTTGATTTCAGGTTTTATTTATAAATATCGAAGTATATAAAGTAATATACATTGAGTCACATTTTAACTTATGTCTATTGTAATAAAGTCGTATGTGTTTCAAATACCAATAAAATTAATTATTTAAATAAAAAGTACGCTTCTACGCGGATGATGTCGCAGGACGTAACTAGTATGTATATAATACTTTGACGAAAATTAAGTATTTTAGTTTTCCCACGCTATGAGATTGCTCTTATCTGATTAAATCGTTAATTAAAGACATAATGATTATATCATATATGGGAAAATAAATGTTATCAGTTGTTGGTCTAAAATTATCATGTTGTATGGCAAATATTAACTTAATAATAACTGCATAAAATTATGTCATTTGCATTATGAATTGGTGCATTAATATGCTATATAAAGTACAATCAACTACAAAAGAGTTTCAACATTCCAAATTAAAAATCTTAAAACTAAAATAATTTACAGGTTCAATTGGTGGTTTCCGGAGCATTTCTTTTATATAATCTTTCAGTGTTAAATGATTTGTAATTTTGAATGTGATATATACTTTTGTAGTTGACAGTACCTGTGCTACTAATAAAATTAATCAAAGAATTTATAGAATAAAAACTCCCATTAATTAATGTTTGTTTTAAATTTTCAAATTAAAGACATCTCTATGAAAACAATCTACTTTCTATGTTTTATGGGACTATTGTTTTACTTAGTATGAGGTGACTTGGTATCTAGATGAAATAGTGACCCTCGAGCCATGAGGTATATATAATTGATAATGGTTGGCAGAACTCTGGCATAGCCCATTGCCCTATCCTCAAGACCCATAAGGATTACCTCAGTATAAAAAGCAGTGTAGGTATATTTGGTCAAACTCATGTTTGTTAGCACAAACCTTGATAGTACAATATGATACTATAACTTATAAGTTAATCTATAAAGAAATGATAACACAACATGCACAAAATAAGTACACATTGTAACACAGGTGTAGTGTCACACGGAAAGCAGAAATAAAATTAGTAAGCACAGTGAACCCACATGCAAACATTGCTAACAAAAAATTCCAATTCGTCAAAAATCATTAATTGTCAAGTGTTATGTGATTCGATTAGTTTTTCTCATTTTGCAGTAGGTTACGTCAAACGAAGCTAAGCATATTGTGGTGGTCTACCTTCGTTGTGTGACTTCGTTTGACCACTGTTACTTTCTGTATGCGCTAGCAGTGTGGTCTTGGACTTCTCTAGCCTTCTTGCCTTAAGAGGTGACTCCGTAGGCTTTTTTTCACTTCTTTCAGGCTCACTCTCGACCCCCAGCTTACTGAGAGCCACAAGGTTGGCTACATTGGAACAATTCTTCAGTTAAACCATATGTTTTTGATATCGGTGTGTGAATAATATTTGTTTTATCGAAAAATAAATATAAAAAGCCGTCATGCAGTACACAGCCAATTTGGATTGATACGTAAAATTTTGAGCGTAAATAAACATAGCTGTGAAGTGAAGTTTTGTGGATTGTTTTGAGTCATACCAAGGAAGTGCAATCGGTCCTTAGCCATGCCCAGGTTTGTTTTCATCTTGTCGTGAAGCCTCTGGGCTCTTTGCCAGGCATCTCCTCTGCCGCCCCAACAGTCCACAGCTATACCTCTCTCCAACTCATAGATTCCTTTTTTATATAGTTCTATTGCAAGTTCTTTTTGTCCTGTATTGGTGGAAATCAAAATATTCATTGCAGCTTTACAAAACTAAATCTACTTTATTATAAAAACTGCAATTGCACACTAACATAGAAATATATCAAGAAAATTTTAAACATTGCTGGTCAGTCTAAGTAAATATTAATTTAATACATACAACTAAAGCATACATTTAAATGTTCAAAAAGCTATCTTACCTTCATTCTCTTCATCAATCTTCAAAGCTTTCGATATGTATTCAAAAGCTTTGCGATGATGGTGTTTCTGTTTCGCAAGCAAGGGGTCTCCTGGACCCACGTTATTTGTGTATGGCATATCTTCACCGTGCGCGATTTCGGTTGACACCACACCGTCTTTTACCACCACTTCTAAATTACACTCACCACTTTTACGAGGCCTATGAATAAAGCGATGCGACGCCGAATACAAATATTTAAAAATAATAAACAACTGATACAAAATAGACCGCATTAAATTAAAAAGAATAATTATGGGGAAGGAAACCACGTATAGGTTTCGTTTGTGGACAGAAGGTTGCGAATCATTTCGCAACGCTGATCCTTTGGCTACATCTGCATCAGATTTTTTTGATTTGCGATTCGGAGATCTAGTAGTTTTACGCGGTAAACGACCACCATTGAAATCGTCACCGGAAACCATCAAGAACACCAAAATTTAAACTGGTTTAACACCAATAAGCCATACAACCCACAACAAAGACACGCAAGTTTATTTATTCGACTTAAAACCTAAATACAGGCAAACATCGCGACGAGTGGTGACGAGCTATTGACAAGTTCAGAACTGACTGCTGAAATGAGTGCTGACTGCTGAGTGTTGACTGCTGTTGACAATTAATCAGTATGACCATGTATTAAAAATGTTTGTCCCAGGTGGTAAATAAAATCATTATAAATCTCAATTAAATAAAAGTGTGTTTAAAGGTTTCTAAAACTTCAAATATTTAGGTTTTTCAAATTTAAAATAAATAGGAAGTGTAATAGTTAGCCTACACAAAAATTGTTAATAATGGCATTGACAATTGAAAAATGACAAATGTCAAAATAAGTTAAATGTTAATGTACTTTCAATTTTCAAAACTGTACCTACTGTGCGGCACGAATGCAAATTTATTGAGAAGTACTTTAAAATTTATATATAATAAGTAATTTTAGACGAACCTGTTTACTAATCTGATAAAATTGGTCTACGCAACTAATTGCTTGTATTTCAGTTGAAAAGTAGAATAAGGGTAAGTACAAATTTTATTCTCTTATCTTACAAAAGTATACTATATTATATTCAAATATTTAGTTTTTTAGAGTTTTCTAAAATTGAATAATAACCTATTGCTACAATAAATATTCCACTATTAATAAGTTATGATTTAATGCTTACTTGATGTTTACTTGTCGAAATTATTTATATACCATTTAATGTATTTTATTTCTAGGTTAACTATGGCTGAGTTGGAAGAGCAGGTAAATAATATATCAGTGAATGAAGATGACGACTTCGTAGATCCTTGGAATGTGGCTGGAAAGTCTCAAACTGGAATTGATTATGATAAACTTATAAGTATGTAATTTTCTAAAACTTATAAAAACAGATTGTGCAATTACACATAATACAGTGCAATTTTGTCCATAAACTTAAATAGTTTTTAATGATAATTTAATTCTCTGTGCAGTATATCTAATCTTATGTTAAACTTATGCATAATTACATGTTTGAACATTTATTTATAGTACACAGTGACACACACATACTATGAATACATTTCAGCTTTATTAATATCGTATATCCTCAATAAAGTATAAAATTTAATATTACAGAAAGATTTGGAAGCCAGAAAATAGATGAAGAACTCATTGCACGCTTTGAAAAGGTTACAGGGAAACAAGGTTAACATTTTTAACTTAAATAGACTTAACTTTTAATTACTTTACCACATTTCTAATGACTCCTTTGTCTTCAGCTCATCATTTTCTCAGAAGAGGTATATTTTTTTCGCATAGAGATTTAAATACTATTTTAAATCTTCATGAGGCGGGCAAGAAGTTTTACCTGTACACGGGCAGGGGTCCCTCTTCGGAGAGCATGCATATTGGACATCTCATACCTTTCATATTCACTAAGTATGTATAAGTACCATTAAAAGATTAAATTCTTACAATAATATACAGCTTATTAATTTTTAAATTAAACTACAACCAAGAAAAAGGAAAATATGTCTACAAATTTGAGGCTTTCAATATTTTAATGTGGACTTGCTTTAAATACTTTGAATGTATTAGTAGTTTTTGTTTACACATATAAGAATATTATGTATATACAAATAAAACCTATGCTAGTCATATTTTTCTTATTTAAAATGAATCTCTTTAATTATATAAGATGTTCATAATACATATTATTTTTTCAGATGGCTACAAGATGTCTTCAATGTACCCTTAATCATTCAGCTCACTGATGATGAGAAAGCAATGTGGAAGGACATAAAAATTGAAGACGCCAGACAAATGGCTTTTAATAACGCCAAAGATATAATAGCTGTTGGTTTTGATCCTGCAAACACTTTTATATTCAATGATTTAGATTTTATTGGGTAAGTATGTATATCTATGTTTTCTTAGGAACATTTGTTAAGCATAAAATTATTTGTATTTTGCAAAATATTGTCCGTTAATACCATTGTATATCTCACTTCGGACTGAAACTCATTGTTGACATACTTGTATACATGCTTAGAAGATATGGAAAATATTATTTTAATCTTCTATTATTCTTTTTCAAATAGGGTTGGGTTAAGGTTTTTTTAGGTAAGGTTATTAATATTGTTTCAATTTTTTCAGCCAATGTCCAGCATTCTATCAAAACATGTTACGAGTACAGAAGTGTGTAACATTCAATCAAGTGAAAGGCATCTTTGGGTTTGGGGACTCGGATGTGATCGGCAAAATAACATTCCCTTCAATAGAAGCTGCTCCCGCATTTTCAACTAGTTTTCCCTTTATTTTCGAGAATAAAATCGTAAGTTATAAATTCTCACATACACTTTTAGAGGTTACTGTTACTAAAATTACAAATACCTATTATTCTCTTTGGAAATTGAGTTAAGGGAAGGACTAAAGAGAGACATAGATGGAACACATGATGGGATAAGAGTATGTTACTTAATGCATATTTTTCTGTTGCAGTGAGAGTTAGATGCTCCTTATATTATGAAAAGTGTCAGTTGCACTAATATAATTTCCCTTATTTAAAACATACAAACTACATATAAAACATGGTTGTAAATCACTGTCTATCATTCTTTATCTATTCTCAATGTTTAAAACCAAACAAGACAGTATGATTATAATGTACTTTTTGTTTTATTTTGGTTTATATCTATTATACACATAGAATAATTGTATTGTATCTTTTTTCAGGTCCCATGTCTAGTACCGTGTGCTATAGACCAAGACCCATACTTCCGGATGACACGTGACGTGGCTGCTAGACTGAAATTGCCAAAGCCAGCCTTACTGCACGCGTCGTTCCTCCCAGCTCTGCAAGGCGCTCAACACAAGATGTCAGCCAGTGACCCGAATGCCTCAATCTTCTTAAATGATACCCCGAAACAGATTAAAAATAAGGTTAGTTTGTTGTTGTGTATGTGTGAGTGTGTGTGTGGGTGTGTGAGTAGTGTTTGTATAACGGTAGATAAATTAAAAAAGCCATCTTGCCTAAATGAACATCGTTTTCTATACTATAAGAACACTATCGTTAATATCCAGGTTCATATATTTTAAAGCAAGGCTGGGTTTATGTACTTATTTGTATTATGTAAACTGGTATATAAAAATAATATTTCAAAGCATTTCCAAACGGCACAACTAGATATGGTTTATTATTCAAGCTTATCCTGTTTGCACGTTAAAGATTTCCATATGCGCTAATTAGGGTTTTATTCTACTGCAACAATATTTAACATACATATCTTAACTCTATCTTTTTCACTGAACCATTTTAAAGTAGTCATTTTAATACCATTTGTTAATATTTCAATTAAATTCTAATGTATTTTTAACAGATATACAAATACGCATTCTCCGGAGGTAGAGCAACTGTTGAAGAGCACAGAGAGAAAGGTGGCGACACAGAAGTTGATATCTCCTATAAATATTTAACATTCTTCATGGAGGATGACGAGAGATTAGCCGAAGTGAGTTAATTTATCTTAATTTTTTTTTAACTTGAAAAAAAAAACATTTCTTATGGATCTGCGGCTTCATGAAATTTTTTTTCTTATTAATAGTATAATAGTATAAAACTTATTTTTGTGGTATTAAACTCTGGAATGACTGAATTTGGATTATATCTAAATTATCAAACCCACATTAATTACAGTTTCATGGACTTAATAATTTATTATACCAAAAAAGCATATATAATAAGGTCAAATTGAGAACCTCCTTCTTTTTTTTAAAGTCGGTTAAAAATAAAGAAACTGAATTTAAGCCATAACTATTAAAAGGTATAATATTGTGTAGGTATTGTATATTTACATTACTTAGTGGCTTTAACCCTCTTTTACAGATAAAAAAATCCTACGAATCTGGTGACCTATTAACCGGAGAATTGAAAAAAATCGCGATAGAAACAATTACGCCACTAATACAAGACTACCAGGCGAGGCGATCCAAAGTTACCGATGAAGTTATGCAAGAATTCTTCAAAATACGGAAAATCAACGTCTGATAATCGTTTTTATGTATATCGTGCTTATTAAATTATTATATGTATAGAGTATTTATGTATGTCAATGTCTATTGTATTTGAATTTATAATGTCGTAATTTAAAAAAATGATTTTGTGAATTTTGAAATTGGAAGTCGATCCATTGACTGTTGTTATTAAAAAGTAAGGGTGCATCTAGAATATTAATCTAATTCACGTTATCATTTTTCTCTAAAGAAAGCTTTTACTGGCTTTACAATATTTCAAAGTACCATTTGGTCAGAGTTCAGCAATGATCAATTTTCTTCTTTCGTTTTAATTGCATTTAATGATTATTTTTTATACTTTTATTAATTTATATTACATATCTCATATAAAATATTGTTATTTAAGTTACATCTTTTATAACTTAATGGCTAAAAGGATTTTTAAATTAATTTATCAATCGTAAATAACAGAAAAAATATAAAAAATTAATAGCATACCGCTTGCATTTGTAAAAAATATATATCTTCATAAAAGTTAAACTTGTTTTATCTGAAACCTCATATTAATATGTAAGAATTGCAGTGCTTAAAGCACCTTATTTATTTTTGCTGATAAATAAATTGATATCATAAAACGTTTGTTGTTTTTTTTCTTAAAAAAATAATAACTCATTCACTCCCATACAATCATTTATTACCCTTGCTTTTGACTACTCCATCGTCTGATAAAAACTTACTTTTGTGGATCGTTAGATAAGCAATTGCAGCATACCCAGTTTTGGATGTTGTCTCGTGGATAGCTTACAGAATAACGATAGTTAAATATATTTAAATAAGCTAATAATCTATGAGCTATAGGAATCACATACTATAGAATTGATATTATTAAAATTACGTTTCAACTCCATGGCCAGTTAATAGGTTTGTCTGTCACAGGTCACAAAATGCAGTATTCTCAAATTTATATAAAATATTCTATGATGACAAATTCAGGGTGGCCTCCACACTTTATTCATATGAAGCGAAAACATTTTATACACAATGCGACACAGACAAACGTCTCAAAAGGCTAAAAACTTAACAACACTTGTGTACACAATACAACTTTGATCGAATATACATAACAATAGAAGAGAAAAGTGTACGACACAGTTCTAATCACCTACATGTGGGTGATGCACGGTTTTACTTCAGTATATTAGTTAAAATGTATAATAATTATGAGGAATCACCGTTACCTTTGATCGCGAATTATACGGCGTCTAAAGAGACGAATGATGAAAGGCGAGAGGCAGATGACAGAGTGATCCTTGAGATCGGTCGACCAGATGATAAACAACGAGAGGAGCTCACTTTTTCACATAAGAAGTATGATAAGACGACCGCTCATCATCGTTCGTATGTCCTGGATTACACGGAGCCGCGCAAAATTACTTATTTTAGATCTCAAGATTTGGAAGTGTCGCCAGATGGTAAGTTATTTTAATACTTTAAACTATTATTATGATTAAATAATTTATTTACTGTCTAGATAGTTAAATATCGTCAAAAATGTAGGATCAAAAATTCGTATTTAAAATTTCCTGCGCTAAATAAAAGTAAATTAAATGAACTATTAATATTTTTGTTGAAATTATTTTTGTACTTTACTTGCTTATCAGAGTTTGTATAAATGAATGTTTGAAACATTTATTTCATTATTTTATTTCATTAATAAATGAGATTTGATTTGACTACACAAGCCTGACACGTACTTATGTGGTAGTAATAACAGTTCTTATCGTAGTAGAGTCGAGATATTTCGAGCATGACGAGTACCAGGAGATGAGAAATATACAGGAGTCCAACAATTCGAGGTCCTCTGTAGACTTTTCACAAGACTCGCAGGACGCGAGCAAGTTTATGGACGAGCAGGATGGCAGTATGGATTGGAAAGAGAGGGCACTGCAACTTGAAAAGGGTAAGTTTTATATGGAATGATTCGCGAAACAATTTTATTCATCAATAGCTGATAATATTGAAACAAAAGAAATGAACGTTAACAAAAAATAACTTAGTAAACACTAAACGTTAATAGAATTAAAAGAGAAATATTTTATTTTTCAGAATATAAGAAAACAGCTTGTGACAGAGAGCGGACTCGAATGCGAGATATGAATCGCGCTTTCGACTTGTTAAGGTCAAAACTACCCGTCACAAAGCCCTCTAAAAAGAAATATTCAAAGATCGAATCTTTACGGTAATTACTAACAGTTTAAAATATCAATTATAATAATTTTAGATTCTTAACGATATTTGATACAAAAGACACTATTTTGCTATATTTATTTTTTCCTTGGCGATTAAAGTATTATTTAAATCATACTTCCTATATGAACGAACCTTATAAAAATATAATAATATTTATTGATATCAATGTTTTCCTGTTGTGATTGATAAGATTTATTTTTTTATTTTATTTTACTTACAGAATAGCAATATGTTACATACGTCATTTGGAATACATGCTCGCAGGTGGTACGGAGGAAAATCCAATATTTCTTGATACATACAACGTTGAAGTCAGAAGGAAATCATCGAGATAGTCAACTTTAAACTTTAAAAATTCCTATTAGACTATTGTTTTGGATAAATATTAATTGCCTACATATATGGTAAATAACGAATTAGTTGATATTATGTTCTCATCACAGTTCCTTGTAATGCTTTTTATTTAATCGAAAAATTAAATTTAATGAATTGTTATATATGGTAAAATAAAATAAATGATACATTTTCCACACATTTTTATTCGAACAACTCAGTACCGGTATGACGTCATATTGCTACACCAGCATATCCATTACACTAGCATAACATGGTAAATTGATATACATATGAGATAAAGATTATCCGCTTCTTTTTCTTATTTTTCTCTCCTTTGCTTCTTCGTCTTTCATTTTTTCAAGCGCTTTAAGATAATCCAAATATGCACACTTTATGAACAACGGTACTTTGACGACACCTAGAAAAATTTATTAATTATATGTGGCATTTGCATCATTAATAATACTTTAAGTTTGACCATTTAAAATTGTGCGGGTTACCTGAAAAGCACGTGGTGACTAGTGACTTGTATAGAGAATACAATGGTGCTACAACACTTTCAGTCGATTCTTTTTTCTGGAAAAGAAACAAATTATACAAGCGTAAATAAATAAAATGAATTTGTAATATATGCCAGCCATCACGAGGGTTTTTTATCATCAATGAAATGAACATTGTCAATGATATGACCTAATTATACCAGGGAGATATCAACGTCAAGGAAGCTACTTCCGTCGCACATTGAGAGCACTGTGCTGCTTTTTATATACATTTTAATAACACGCTCATACATAATTACTCATACGTAATAAATATGTTATTATATCTTTTATTTTTCTATAAACCTTAATAATATTAGGATGTGTCAAGAGGCATGTTACACTTGTGTGTGTGTATGCTAGCGTCTAAAACATTTTTATAGTTTGTGACTGACTGTTTGACTTCATCATACTTTGATCCTTTTTCATGTATAACAAAAAATATATTGGTAGTTATTAATGTATATAATATATGTATCCTTGGATTTTTATAGTTTTTAGTTTAAATTTATTAATATAACTAACAATCATGTCAATTTTAAGGTACTCTACAATTTTGCCGTAAATAAAATATACCAAAACGAAACAAACATAAATAGCTAGTAGGCGCTAGTTTGTTGTTAATAATAATATTGTCATATTAATTAAAATAATGCAATTAAATTGCACGTTCCATGGATAAAACAAACAAAAAAATACCTAGTACTAAGCCCTCTACATTCTCGTTTTATTTGAAATTACCGCATTTGAATGAGTTAGTAGGGAAAGCAAGAGCGACGTCCCGCGTATGCAGTTTACGTACAGTTACTAGGGTACAATAAATCGATAGAAGTGGTATTGAACAAGTGGAGTGAGTGGAGACAGTCTGAGAGCGGTTCGCATTTCGCAAATCGCGATCGTAGCGATTGTTTCAATTCGCCGTGGGACGGCTTTGGACGAGGACGCCGTGCAAATTGTCAACACCTTCCGATGCGATTAGCAAGTTTTGTGTCATCTAGGGCCGGATTGTACTAGGAAAACAGAAGCTGTGAGGCGTTCGGATTACTAGAGACCTTTTTACTATGACAATATTATTGATATGAAATATTAATAATGTAGAGCTAGATTGCTCTAGGTATGCTCTATTTATTCTTTTATTGAGCTTATATTCATGTAAAAAATTTATCAAAAACATTTTTTATGAAACAAAAAATTACTGTTATTAGTCATTAACTAGTTAGTTAGTGAGTTAGTTATTATTTATTAAACGTATGTTTATTTGATTGATTTTTGTAAGAGCCATTTTTCATTTATCTTTTATATTATATATATTCACTTAATATCTGTTTTTTATATTACATTATATAAAAATTATTATAAAGGGGTTTTATATTTTTAATTTAATTGAATTAAATTTTAAAACATTGATTGCACTACCTTTTACATCCGGCTGCAGTCGTCAGTCACCTTTTATTAAAAATAATACCTATACTATAAAAACTGGTTAGTAAAACTTTTGAAACTTGTTTAAAGGGAAAACAGTAGTAAAAGTTATAAAATAAATACATACATAAAATATAAATACATTATGCATGCTACAGCTACTCTGAATGTATTTTTTTATTCCTCTCTGAATTCGCTTTAAACAAATGATGACGTAACCAAGAGTACTAGGAATTCATGAATGACAGAGTAGTGGATGTCAAACATTCGCGTTTACTTTAAGCACCAGATTAACAATACTATTGGATGCAATATAGACCTTATCGTTCCAATATAAATTTGATAATACTATGAAATCCTTCTGTCTATACGTACGATGACGTTTCCACATAGATCAAAGGTGGGAGGACGTCTCGTGTTGATGCTGCGTATGTACTCCTGCCATCTTCGGATACACTCAGTGACGTCCTGTTGATCGCCCCAAATGCCTTGAGTGTACGTGAAGTACACTGCACTTACCAGGATGCCAGCCTGCGAATGAACAAACGCAGCAATAAAATTTCATTAATACTAATGACGGTGAAATGCATAGGAGGTGTTTATCACCAATTCGACCGGCCAATCAAAGCCTCATTGTTACTAAGATAGCAGAAACGTGAGAAGCTTACCTTTACAGCATACATGAGTTTCCCGTGAGCGTACACTGGTCCAAGTTTCGGTACTTCTAACGTTCGCCCGCATTTTCTTGCTTCGTATTCTTCTCTAGTACATACTTTGATGCAAGTTGGATGAAGGGGAAGCTCTGTAGAAGAAATATATTTAGAACTAGCTGTGCCCGCGACTTCGCCCGCGTAGTAAAGTGACTTTGGGCAGCATTTTTGAAAATGCCTAACCTGCCGCCAACAGTTCAGCAAGTTCAACGTGATTCTTTAAATTGCCATAACTTTTTTATTTATTAACCGATTAACATGAATTGAACACTAATTAATTAAATGTTAAGTGAAGCTTACCACAATATATCATTGAAAACCCCATCTAGATAGGATAAGCCGTTTCTGAGATTAGCGTGCACAAACAAACAGACAAACTGTCAAAAATTCCAAAAATCATTGTTTTGGGTTCTATTGCGTTAATAAATGTCTCCTATAATATTTTTTTTCATATATCTTCCATGTACAGACAGCAACTTATAGATTAGAATCCCCCATACTTAAAAAAGGGTTGTTGAAACGTATTATCGTAATTAAGAAGCAGCTCATTTACTTTACACACATCTCTAAACATCTTAAGTATGCTTAGCTTTGATATAGTCTAGTAGATCCTTATTCGGTAGGTTTACAATACTTACTACTACTTCTGTAAAAAGCAAGTAAACAAACAATAAACCATTTTATTAAAATAAAACATCATCATGTAAAAAAATAAACAACTGGTTTAGTTGTTACATAATTTCTAACATGCACCAAGGTAACATAAATGTTAGGAGCTCGATTATAAATAAACGCTAGTGTATTTTACATCTTACTAACAAAATATGTTAGTTTAACTATCTATTGAAAATAGATGGAACTCTACTTATATTTTTTTTGTTTAAAAAATCATGAATATTATTTCTATAAGTCCTTCAATAAGCGCGTTTGTTAATTGGTAGTGTAAAGACTAGTTTTATGTTTAATAATTTTATTTCATAGTAAAATGTTTCCCAAAGAAAAAAGATATTGTCATTTTTTTTCTTGAATGGATTTAACTTAACGTAGTAGCATAAACACGTACCAGCTACTTGGGGGCAAATCCTCTTAGTAGGGCTGCATTTTTCATAAATTTGCATATCAGTTTTCGATTGTTTTACATGCTTCGCCAAGTTTATAGTTCGGCATGGCTCACACCTTAGGCGGTCCGGATTGAGATTTTCACACATTTTTAATTTAAAAATAAAAAAAATAAAAAATAACTATAATTTAGAAAATTCTCCAAACCGTTTGATGGATGTGTGTTTAATGACAAGGGAGTTTCCTTATTATTTTTCTATGAGCTATAGATTTTCCATTCAAAAAGTTTTCACTTTACATATTTACGATTCTTATGGTGCGGTACATAATTTTACATATATAAATTTTGATGAATATGATGACAAATGTGATCTGAAGTTTCTGGAATGTTCAAGTTATATTTTGTGACTAGCAGTGCCCCGCGACGTTATCCGCGTTGTTCCCGTTCCCGCGACGCAAAATATCTTACGTGTTAATACTGGTTATAACTTATCTACATATTCAACTAAGTCGGTAAAACCGTTTTTGCGTGAAAGAATTACATCATACATACATATATTCTCACAAACTTTCATATTTTCTTTAATACTCGTATAGAAGGATAGGATAGGAAAGGATACGATAGCAGCTTTTTCCTTCCGGTATAAACGAAATTAGCTTCGACATAACCGGCAAATACTACCAATAATTTGGCCTAATTTCAATGCAGGATCACAACGAGTAAAGGCCAGCAGTTCGTTATTCAGATTGTAGTTTTAACAGCTCATATAATATGTGGACGGAAGAGATACTACGCCTCCGCACGTCGCGTCCGCCGTTGCGCAGTACTCTATCCTAGATAGTAAGGGCCTGTTGCGAAATTCGCCAAAAATTTGACCATAAATCTATTATTATAAACAGGAATAAGATTGTGTAACATTACGAAATTATCCCATAAAAAACTCGCACCGTGATTTTTTTTATTGATTATTTTTGTTATGCAAAAAAAAAACATAAAAATTTCGTAATTTTTAATAGCAATAAATAATATCATTAAAATTATTGTTCTATTGAACGCTCTTAGTATTGAAACCGCAAACTGGATCCAAAAAGTAATAGTATAGTAAGTACATGAAGACTTTGAATTAGCTTTCTTTATAAATGTTTATAAAGAAAGCTAGTTGTAGTAATAAATAATGTAATAAATAATGTAATAAATAATAATAATAAAAAATAAATTTTATAAAGTTTTAATGTATTAAAAATCTTATATTATGTAAAATGCACTCCTATACCTTATAATATACCTAGTACTGACACATGTATATTACTATTGATGCACGTCCGCACACTACGGCTGTCGACACTCGAATGACATCTTACCATTGTACTTCAGTACACTACATTATAAAAACGGATTGATTTTACTACATCCCACGTCGGTTTTAACACATATAATAACTTACCTATAATGATGTTTGTATTGGTAAATTCATGCAGAGAAACCTATAAATTATATTCCTTTCTTCATACAAATGCAAAGCAAATACATTGCGCACATTACAAAGTTAAGTTTTACCGTTCCAGGCAAGCGATCTAGATTTCTAGATAGCAATCTCCATTGTAAAAAGGCCCTTTGACCTAAATTGAAAGTATGGAAAGTCGTGTATGATCGTGAATGCATAATATATTGAACTAATAAGAATGGGTCTCTGATCTCGTTTAAGGTAGAATAAGCTAGATAATTTTATATAGCAAATGAAGGTAGATACGAATTTGTTGCCTATAGTGTTTAATTTCTATGACTGTTTTATTTCTCATAATATGAATAAAATTAGCAAAAATGTTACCATAGAAATAATATATTCTTATATCAACGAAAAGAACTTCAATCTACCTATCTCATCGCAGCGGGAAGGCTAGTTTGGTATGCAATCTAGTGAAGAATGAAGAATGAAGAGAAGTTCTCTCTTCTTCTCCTGCTGAAGAGAGTTGAACCGAAGAGGGCTGCTCTTAGTATCCCTCTCTTTTAAGGAGGGAACTAGAGAGTAGTATGTATATATGAAGAAGGTAGTCAACCCCTAAATGGAGGTAATAGCTTCTAAGCATGTATGATTTCCCTACAAAGGAAAGATAGTATGGTCGTAAAAATTACAGTGTGTTTAAAATTTAATAAATTGTCAACTCAATTATTTTATAAATGATATAAATGTATGTACAAATGGATTACACGCAAAGAGATAATGGTACACTAATGGCCGATTATTGTATGCTAAAATTGGAATTATCTCGCAGTCTTCCTGATGATAGTTACAAAATTTTAATATATAATATCATACGAATATCCTTGAACGTAATAATGTTATAACATTACGCCATGGACGTTAATTTTTAGCCATGCCGTTAAAATGTTGCAATAAAACTTAAAATTATCTAAATAAAATATTTTTAGGAATTTAGATACTGAGCTAGGTTTTAAAAAAAATTTCAATATATTTACTTAAATTGGATGCTTAAAAAACTTGTCATAGTTTCTTCTGCAATATTTATAATTTAGATACTATATGTTATGTATTAAATTTGGTTAATGTTTTAATGGTACATGTGGTTCAACGCGTTAGATAAAAAAAGAAGAAAACTCGCGGGCTCAAAGCTTTTTACATAAAGCTCGCACAATGCTTCCCATTCATGATTCATGTTTTCATGAATGGGTGGGGGCGTCGTTCCGCGGTTCTGTTCCTTCGACGAGTCGAGTCTGACAGTCGACTCGAAGCCGGTGCGCGCGCGCCGCATCCACGAGCCGCTTATCATTTTAAGCGGGAAATTCAAATTTAGAACTTGTCGGTTTTATTTTTTTTTTTCGTTGAAAGACTGGCCTGTACTTTTGTGGTGTACTTGTGTTATATAGGATAGATTAAGGCGATACGGGCATGCAGTAAGATGGGAACGACTTGTTTAAGGTAGGATATGTTGTCAAATATTTTGTATGTAAAATTCAAGTAGCATTAATTATTTAAGAGTATTTAACATATTTTTATATTTATTCCTTAAAAAAAAAAAATTTAGACTTAATACTATTTATGGATATTACGTGCATTGTAAGGCTACTCCTTACTCCTGTTGCTAAAAAAAAACATTAACAAAATAATACGTTACTTTAAACCGTTTTAAAAAATCTGTTTTCCAAATACTTAGTATACTAGGCCTTTAAATATTATACCAAAATAATTCTATTTCAAATATTTACCTAAAATATCGTATCATTCTATCTCTACGGACATAATGATATCATAAATAACGAATAACTTCATCCCTAATTTATATCTTAACTAGTCGCACCCAACGGTTTTACCCACGTATTCTTGGGATAAAAAGTACCCCATGTGTTTACTAGGGTCTAGTCCACCTGCGTTACTAACTTCAGCGAAATTCGTTGAGCAGTTTTGCGTAAGAATAACAAATGTCCGATATTACACTTACATCCTTCATTCTAACGTAATAATAAGTACGTATAACGTAATATTAGTAAGATAAAAGAGCATTCGAAGTTTGGTTAGGACACACACCTGAATCCTGGCTGGATTTTTTTTTTAATTTTAATTTTCTCTAATCTAGTAGGAAGCCAAAGGGACTGGTACTGGCTGGATAGATTTGAAGTCTTAAAAATGTATACCTACCCAAAATTCCTAATACACCCTAAATCGTACTGGTTCGACACATCCTAGGAGCATTCCTATACGACATATAAGTTGAAACGTTTTTAAAAACATATTTTAAAGAGTAAAGATATCTGATTTGAGAAATTTATAATGCTATGATGTTTTTGTTTATTAGCCAATCATGTTCTTAATCTGTATACGAGTTATTTTGTATAATTAAAACTTACCTAACTACATCTTTTCTTAAATCAAAAACGAATAACTGACATTTATTTAGAAAAGAACGTTCGAATTTTGAACGTTTGCTGTTTTATTTTTTTTCTATAATAATTTGACAAGAGAATGTTCTTCTATACAAAAGAAAAAAAAGAAACTTATCATGAATGGGTTTTATACCAGTCCGTTGGCTTCAGTTAGTTTAAAATACTATATACGATGTTAGTTTTCACTCTGATAAAATTACATATTATATGTATTACAATTACACTATAATTAAAGCATATAGGTATTAGTATAGATTATGATGCCTGTAAATTGACGTAATCTACAGAATTACCCAGTATTAGGTATCGTAGAATGTTACGATATTTTAATTAATTGTTTATTGAAAATATCCTATTGTTGGGAAACAAATTGTAACACCAATATAAAACAACGCGAGCTTTTGAGAATAATCATGGAAGTTTATAAATTATTACGCGATGAATATTCTAATATGATTGAGTTATAATAAACTAGCTTTCATATAAACTTTGACCCCCCCTGCCCTCTTTTAACTCTTTTTTTCCAGTTGAAAAGTAGCTTATGTTTTTTCTCAGGCTCTAGACCATCTGTGTACCAAATTTCGTTCTAATCGGTTTAGAAGTTTTAGCGTGATGGAAAGACAGACAGACAGACAGAGTTACTTTCGCATTTATAATATTAGTATAGATTGTTCCCGTAAGATGTTCAGACTTAATTCAGTATTGGTTTTGAAGCACTGTTCAATTCATTCAATCATTACATAGTTATAACATAAATGTGATAAAATGAGAAAGCTTTCTTCTGCCTGTTCCTATGTATGTATCTTTTAAACTACGCAATCGATTTTCATGCAGTTTTTTTAATCATATAGAGTATTTCAAGAGGAAGGTTTATTTATAACTAGCTGTTGCCCGCGACTCCGTCCGCGTTTACTTTCATAAAAAAATTATTCCCCTGGAAACTGGATAAAAAGTATCCTATGTCCTTTTCCTGGTTCTAAACTAAATCCCCACCAATTCTCAGTCAAATCAGTTGAGCCGTTATCGAGTTATAAGTGAAGTAACTAACACGACTTTCTTTTATATATAGATACACGCACAAAACTGGTAAAACTGTTAGGCTAGTTAATAATTATTAGCGGCTTATTAAATATTTTTAAGGAAGAAGCCTTTTCTATCTACGATTAAAGGTGGGGTACTATTAAGCTGACTCAACCTATAAAATAAAGCCGACATTAAAATGGCAAGTACTACATTCGTATATTATATAGATAGTAGATAGTAGTGTGATTTTGTATGCTCGTCGTAAGTTTGTCGAAGAGAAACACGCAATAGCAAATAGCCTGTGACCATCTGTGTTCTAGAAGACTTTCTGTTTGCTTTTTAAATTTGTGGAATCGTTGTAGTTTATTCCTCACAATGATTTAGATTTAAATTTTTAAATAAATAAACCTTAAGCATTTGGTTCATTTTTAAATAATTGATTTCGCGCAAGCTTTTAAAGAAGCTTAATGTTAAATAACTCTTATAAATGTAGCCTTTATTGAATTTTAATTAAAGCATATTATCAATAATCGTACGGGGTTAAACATTTCTCTTAAATACGAATTTCAGAGCCGGCAATAAATGTAGTGCACTCCCAAATTACTATACGTTTAAAAGACAAATGCTAACGGTCCGTTAACTCCTGGTTGGAGGAGCATACGTCCCTTATTTCTAAAACAGTTTCGGGTTACATCAGTCGCCTAAGGGCCTAAAAAACGCAAATTCGATCGCATGTCACGTCACTCCGAAACGAGTCGCACAGACTGGATTGAGGACTCCAGCGAAGAAAAAACAAGACGAGATTAAAGCTAAGACCATTGTTCCTTTATTCCCTGCTGGCGTTTCTCCGCCACTCATGCATAAATGATTTTCAGAAGGTAGATTTTGGCTAATCCGCCTTTTTTTAAATCCACAGTCGTACAGGTACTTCTGTTCTTTCTTTTCCTTAGATGTTTACCGCTTGGCTTAGGTTACTGAACTGCATTGTGGGGCTTAATTTATTGATAATATATAGCGCCATTTAAACTGTTTGGATAAAAGGAAATAAGAACCCTGAATTAGATTATTACATCTAACAGTTTTTTTGCTTTAATTGCAATGCACTGCTAATACGAGTAGCCAGAGAGACAGAACTTCTTCAACAAGGATTATTAAAAAACAACTGACACTGACAAGCCACTATACTAATAAATTATACCGTATTTAATATACATAATATATCAAAAGAAACAATTATTATTATTCACTAAAGTTCTTCACTAAGGATTTTATAATGTTTCGTAATGCCCAAATTTCCAAAACCCTAAATCAGTTACCAATTCCTTTGTAAAAGTTCAAACGAAACACCGTTTTCCGGACAATTAGGTCGACGGAGCCATCAGCGTTTTACAATACTCCGTTTTCAAAAACATTACACAACTTGACGTAATTTAAAACGGTAAAAGACTAAATGTGCATTAGTAAATGTTCTAAGCAGCATACACCATATGATCTACAACAATGAGTTGACAAATCACCATAAGAAAGTTTACCTTGCGCTTAAGTAAGTTAGCCTTTACAGTACAGCGCTTACGTATGAATATACTAAGATCTAGTGCTTACAGACCGCTAGCAGCTTATGCTGCCCTAGTACTTGTAGGTATAAAGTTAGACTCAGTCTAGGTCTTAAATGATTTAAGGCTAAATCTATCCGTTAACTCGTTCTACCTAGGTCTAGCCATTTACTTTATTTTATTTTTTGAATATATAACAAAATAATAACTAAACCAAAATAAATTATTATTAAATTATAAAAAGGATTAAACTCAAATAAAGTCGAGATACTATCGAGACCGCTTTAACGAGTTTGTTTGTTTACTTTACGATTAATTTTATAATAGTTATTTCATCTTTATAATTATAGACTTGGGCTTAAAGACTTCGGTCTTAGGTCTAAAATACTTACTTTTTCCGCGGCATTACGTATCATGCTTCATAAGAAACTGCATCTTGCTTATTGAAAATTTGTATCTCATCATTGATTACATAAGCTATGAATGATTTTTTCTATGGTTTAGCTTTTAGGTAGATAAGTAATTATTATGCGTTGCAATTTCTAAAGATAAGTAGACTGTTACCGTTGTATAATACCAAAAGAATAAGTTAGTATCGGAATCCGGCGTACAAGGAGAAAAATGTTTACAAAAAACTCTTGAATGCATAATATGAACTGAACATGAAACTAAACGAAGAGTGTATTGAACATTGATTGATGTTATAAACGGGTTGAATTTTATGAACTTGTCGAAAGAAAGCTCTAATTTAGTCAAGGTTTCGTAGTTTAAGACGGTGTGTGGTATTGCGTGGGCGTGGTGTATACCAATTTAGGTGCCCGTGGGTTTTAAAATGTTGATTTTTACTTTTTAAATTAAAAACAAGCGTATTTCCTTACAGGCCTCATTTTGTTCCCATCTCAATCTCAATTTTCGTATTCGTTCGCATTAAAAAAACGCATATTGAAAAGCAATTCGTAATAACATCCTAGTATGGCGGTCTTATATATAGTTTTAGTCAAATAGGTCAGACGAAATATGATCCGAAAAAGAATTTGGTCGTAAATTTACAGGAAATTAATTTGCTCGTTTTTAGGGCGCATTTGGTGCCAGTGTGCATGGACAAATGTACGGAAGTAGAATGCGATGTAATATCCGCGTGCATATGCGTGCATATTGCTTGCATAATGCATTGTTACTATTGCAAGTGTTAACTGTTAAAGTTCTCACTTTCCATGCCTATTTTTAGAATTCCCAGGATGTAAGTTATTTGTAATGTCTATGCACTAAAGCTCTTTTGTTTATTTATTCCCAGTCAGTATTTTTGTTACATATAAAATTGCTAGTAATACCAGTTTATAAAACTTTAAGTATCCTAAGTATTATTTAAATGTGATATTTCTGTGTTTACATTTTTTATTAAAAAGTCAACATGACTCAAATTCTGATCAAAACCAATCAATCAAAACGTAAGAAATTTTAAAAATCAATAAATTTGATTATTGCATGGATGTCGACATGATAACAAAGTATGCGTTTGTTGCCAGTTAAAAAATATAGGTAATTCATTATGATAAAGAAAAAGAAATCACTACCTATCCATTTTTAAACCAATTAAGTAGTTATGTCATATCGTGTTATAACGAAATATTAAAGTCATTTTTCTTTACTAAGTTTCGCTCTTAGGGGTGAGTCGTAAGGGCTAACACATGAGACATTCCCATGTCGCTCCAATATTGAAGACAAACGCAGCCGGTTCGCACGTGTGGGACACATGCACCTGTTAGGGTTGCAAGCACTTAATATTGCAACTTGCCATAAACAAGACCTAAAAATATACAGATAAAATATAAGGGTGACATTTTAAAAAATTAACAGGAATTTTCTTAATTTATAATTTACCTTTATTTACGAGTTTTACATCGAGGGATGAAGTACTCTGAATGAAGGTTATAACGAATAAAGACGATAAAGTAAGAACTGCTATTTTTATTATTAAATTAAGGCATTTAGGATATGAGTTACTATACTCTATTTATCTAATAGGCGTTATTATTTAAATATTTTATATTTTTAAATATTTTAATATTTTTAAAATTAATAGTTTAAGAGTTATAATAAAATTATAACTCTAAAATGCTATTAAGTTCTTTATATTTATATTTCTCATTAGCATGAAATGATGAAAAGCTGATTGGTAGCCCTTTACGATAGCTGCACAATGCGCGCTAAATCACCCGCAGAGGCGCATCGCTTTGACAACACGGGTTATGACAACCCATTGATGTCTTCCTGACTATGCAGGAGTCATTCTATGCTTAGACGAAACTCTGTGCATTTATGGTACCTTGGTAGCTACGTGTTCTTTTATTACAATTAGAGCTGATTAGAAAGTAAAAAAACAGAGGGGGGGGGAATAATGCATGATGACGATGATGATTGTGATAACTGTTAAGTGATATGACGTTATGATTCATATGTATGTATATGTTATAATAATGTTTATTTATTATTGATATAATTAAAAAGCCTTAAAAATATCTGAGAACAGCTCTTTCTAGGCTTATTAACTTATAAATTGAACTCACGCCCATAATTCTCGTGAGTCGTCTTCCCAGACTAAGGTTATATAATAAATTTACCCGCCAACTAGACGCACTACCGCCATTACTGAGCGCGCGTTCTCTAATAATGATACCCTGTTCCAAGTTTGAACACGACGAATCTGTAATTCTGTAACAGTCTATGGTCGTAGTGTCAAACTATTTTGATCACTAAAATTATCAAGTTATAGTTGAACTTTCAGGTGATTATCCACCGAGCACGTAAAGTATAACAATAAATAATCACTAATTACAGGTCTTCTTTTTGATTTATAAATAAATACACATTTATCTTTTCATCTGCTAGTTTTACTACGCTTGTAGAATTTATCAAGGGATGATAGATTTATTTTAAAGTGGGGTATAAAAATCTACATTATCTTGTTAGAATTTCGAATTCCTATATAGTTTCTTTTATCCCTTAACTAGCCGTGCCCCGCCGTTTTACTACATAGCATTTATTAAAAAAAATAAAAAATAAATAGTGACAGAATAAATAGCCAATTAATTTCCCTTATAAAAAAACTTAGCCCGCTTAAACTAACTATCAAACCAATGTATGTACCCAGCGGGAGTAATCTACGCCCTTGAACTTCTTGATCTTGAGTTTATAAGGCACTTAAATATAAAAAATATAAAACCAAATTAAGTAAGGGCTGTAAAGTGGTCGGACCTATCTCTTGTCTGACCTTGTCTTCTTGTCGTTAAGGTCTAGGCGTTGTTATAAAACAAAGCCATTTTAAATTAGGTACTAGGCAAACATAAGATATTAGTATCTCAAAATTTATTCAGATAAGGACTTGCTGAAAATTAAAATACAGTAAAATTACTACGGTTGCAATCAAATAAATCTTTACAATATTCTTTGTGAAGATAAAAAACATTGCTATCTTATCCATAGATTACTCCCTAAAGCTTTACCTTTTTGTATAGTAGAACAGATTAATAATTATTAAGACTGGCCATGTTTCACGGTTGTCAGATGAGATACCCAGACCTATGAGTTATGACAAGCATGTAACCATGGCAACCAGTCTGTATTAGATAAAGACACGTTTGAGCTTAATATTACAAGCATCAAAAACTTGAACAAAATTATTTAATGAATATTATGTATAACAAACCTGAATTTTTTTTAATGTCCAACAAATAATTTTTAGTACAATAGGTCCTAATTTCGTGTAGATTTGTAAGGTGTATATTTGTAAGTAATTGTACTAAAGTCCTTTACACTTAATGGTAAGTTGCTAGTAGACTAAAAAATCTTAAGTAAAAATCATGTAACGAAATACAAGTACATTGTCAGCTGTGTAACGCAAATTTTGAATGTAAAGGAGCGGCGGGTCTTACAACCTCTTCTCTACTTATGTACTCCTAGTAGATTTTACACGTAATTTTACATGTCCTGTGGGATTTTATCTAGCCTGGAACGAGTGCGGCTAAAACGGGAATGAAGTTAAGTCAACTTTAGCTCTTTAGGAATAATATTTTAAAACTTAAAATGACTACTAGATTGTTGAAAGAGATCGTCTGCTCCTTATTTATCACAATAATTGTTGACAATAATTTTCAACAGGCTTTCATTAAAGAGGCCTTGTTCAAAGATAATAAAAAAACTTTATTATATCCGTGAAAATTCACGCTTCTTAAACTATTTATTATTGACGAGGAAGGCATATTTAATCAAACAGACGACATTGTACAATACTTATCAAAAATTAAATAAATATAACTAGGATAAATTAAAATGCCTATATAAAAATAAAAATAATTAAGGAAGCATAGAGAAATACGAGCTATATATATAAATAAGTATATATCTCTATAATGACTACACGTAATTGAAGATTTACTCTCTGCACACCTACAGCAATTAAATAAATTTTCTCCGGCCAGATTCAAGCAGTTGTTTATGTGACCTATTAACCCGGGCTATTCAATGGACGAAACACAAGGAAGTTTTAAACCAAACTTTATGATAGAAGCTTCTATTGTGCATTTGCTTAGGTAACTCTAGCGTTGTATTTTACCCATTTGACCGGCGAGAAAATAATTAATTACGTAAGCATGCATTTTATTATGTAAGAAATTTACTTAAACAAAATGAAGAAGATGAATTTTTCGAATAAAATTATTCTACAATTAAGATTATTTGTAAGAAACAGATAAAATAAAAATAAATGTTTTATTAGTTACACAAAAAATTATAAATCAACAGGCAATAAATAGACATTGGACCCCACACTAGGCACAGCCTGTCACGTGGGGCCTAAGATTTGTTAAACAAAAATGAATGAGTTATACAGAACTTTACAAAAGGTTCATGCTATTTGTTTTTATAATTGTAAATGAATTTCTTAATTAACTACAGTATAAAATATCTTTAACTTAAAATGTTTTTAGTGTTATTCAATCTCCTTTAATTTTATTATTTTTATGATATTCACAAAAAAAGTATAAAAAGCATTAAGATAGTAGTAGTCTTATTTTATATTATGCTGTTTAATAATAGAGTTTAGAGTTTATAAGGGTCTTGTATAGTATCCACTTCGGAATGAACAGTAAACAATTCAGCTCTTAACATTGCTAACTCTCCTAGTAAAACAAACCCGTCGTCCGTGAACGCGAATTAATTCAGAATTGAAGGGTAACCACCCTCTGTGCGTCTCGCTATAACTGATCGTACCATTTCATTTACACATATAGCCCTCTCTCGCTCTTTTAGTGACCTGTGTCTCGTTTATAGCCGGAGCCTTTGAACGCATTACTCCTCATGACCGATGTCGCCCTGGTACTTGCCGGGCGATAGAACACCGCACGCCCTCACCTTGCTTCACACATGCGCAATAAAACACACACGTGCTTTTGTCATACATATTAATTACATAGCATTGCTAGAGTGTGTGAAACCAAGACTCCGTTAAGCGAACACAATACAAATGTATTTATAGTGTTTCCCTTCTTCTTCTGTTCTCTAATTTTATAATCAATACATAAAATTTGGCAATATATGAAATGATAGCTGATGAGCGAAATCTATCACCGTTAACAGTCCCGTTTTTGTGGTTCCCCATGAGAATACCAGAGCAGAGCGCTCGATTGCAACAAATTATATAACAGTGTCTAACCACAAGAGATGACATCTTCCTGTTACAATACCCATACGATCAACATGGCATATACATTACATTATAAATAATAGCAATATGATGCTAGGTATAGGATGTTTAAACCTGGTTGTTCTTATTAATTTATCATTTATACATGTTAAATGAATTAAATTTTTAATGAATTTGAAATGAATACAACATTTAATAATATAAGATTACTATTAGGTACTACCCGATAATCGCTGAAATATCGGACAAGTTAAAATTATTTTGTTCTTCGCAGCTTCATTAGATCATTGCAATATACATCATAATCATCGCGATCGCAGTAATCAGTTTAATGACAGTCAAACGAGTTTAGCAATTCATCAAGCAGCTAACAATTTAGCGCCTAGCAACATGTATATTGAACTGTCTACATACATATATATACATTACGTAAACGACTATCACAGCTGAGTCACATCCTGGGAAGGAGACGAACAGTGTCCAGACTACGCCATTATAAAACTTTGTGACGATGTCAGCCAAAACAAGACACCCATTGTTACAGCCGTGTATGTATTTCCGTTGTTTCATATAAATTGACACAGTTATTTCGCTATTTTGATTTCTAGCTATTTTATCTGAGCGTCTTTTATTTTTTGACAGATGAAAAATATTACAACAACATATCATTTATTTACACCATAATTAATAATATGTTGTACAAAACACAATTAAAAAATAATAAGAAGAATCCTTTATTTACTTACTATATTAATATTAAATACTTGTTAATCGATAAATTTAATCCATATTTAAAAGATTCAACAAAAGTTTGCATACAAAATTGTGCAACTAGGTTGAACATTAGGAAGGGATTCTCGTAAATTTTTTCTTCTGTTTCTTTTAGGTTTATGTTAGCCATAACTCAAGCATGGCCGAATATTTAGACAATTTATGTGCATCTGTCAAAACAGACGAGACGTAAACGGACAGCTATTACGCATAAAAGGGCTACCGGCATGTCCTACATCGGGTGGACATGAAAATAGGGCAGCTATGCCATCAAATCGTTCCCGAAAATATAAGAAATTAATATCCATTGATTTAAAGAACTGAATTAAAAATCTTGCATACAAAACTAGAAATGTATTTTTAAAAATGTGATTTAATTATATTTATTTCTTAGTACCATTATATTTCTTTGTACGGTCTTCTTTATATGTACCCGCTATACTGAATGCTCTAAAAGCTTTAATTGTTTACGAAAACAAGACGCCCGCAGGTTCTTTTAAATTAGCAAGCCTAGTCATAATTGAAGGGAAAATAAAAATCTATGTAGAGTGGCATCTGTTCCGATATGGGGTCATTACTCTCTATGCAACTGCATTTGGAAGAGCAAAGTTGAGAATGATTTGGGAACGAAATATTATCAATAATTTGTTAGTATTTATAGAATGAAAGACTTTTAAATAAACTAGTACGTGTTATTTAAAACCATTTGTTTCACACCTAGATAAAATAAACTGGCTAATTTTATTCGGCTTTGTGTAAGATCTATTTTTTGTCTCAACTCTAGGTAGAGCATATTTCGTTTTAAATAAAATTAATAAATATTAAAGTAATTTAATAATAATAAACGAATTAATAATGCCTATGTTTTGTTTGGTTGGTCGTGTTTTATTTAACTTTGTAAAATAAATTATTTTACAAAGCAGTCTTCCGATATTTACATAAACAACATCACCAGGATATCATGAACGCAGAAGCGCATATCGAAAATTCTTCAGTGGTGTACGTTTAGTATGTTGTTATTTGGTCTAACATTTATATATTTTCTATAACTTAAACTATCTAATGTTAAACAAACGAAAGTGTTTCCTGAAATGTTTATAGAGAATGATAACTAACTAAAAATCGTTGATATTTGAAATACTGCAAGAGTACTTTTCTTAGAATTCTAAACCCTGTAAAGGAACGCTAACAGACTTTATTATTTTACATCAAGAAACTTCTCTGAAAGAATCGTTGTCGTTTCCGCTTCGAATTCAATCATATGGGAAGTTAAATGTTCTCCATAAATATCTGTAATATTCAAAGCGTGTTCAGTGAAAGTGCGGGACAGACCGGCGCATTAATCTTACCGGGAATAGAGATAAATCCTAAGTATCCGATACACTTTTTATTCTATTTTCATTCTATTACGAAGCTAATAATTATACGTCTATAACGTGTTGAAAGTATGGTGTTTGAAAAAAGTATCTTGATTTATAAAGGTGTAAGGAAAGAATGTTCTCGTGTTTGGTAGAGATGTTTTAAGCATGTCGGATAAAATATATTACATACTATATTGGCCTCGGTAATTTAAAAATTGATTATTATACAGATAACTGATAGAAACCAACATTGTTTGTAACGGTGAAACCCAATAAATTGTTTTTACTGAATTAATATATACATTTGCCTTGAAATGACTTCATCGTTACATTTAATGAAAATAAGGATAATTTGGTTTAAAATTGTTACTTAAATAGCACCAGTGTTTGAACCTAAATGTTTTATAAACGATATATTATGAGGTTTTCTGAGGATCCATGAATATAATGGTTTCATAATTGGGGCTTATGGTTAAAGAATTCACCTCTGTTGGTGGTCTATGATATGATAGTCGCTAATTTATGACTTCATAACTTTATTTTAGTCTGCGTTGAATTAATTTGATAGGGTGAGAATGTCAAATACTTTAACCTTATAAACAGTTCTAATTTAGACATGGTATGTTACTTGTTATTTAAAATGTATTATTGTTGTAAGTTGTAAGCTAATAGTCAAACAATTCGAACAATATTTTGATCTTCAATTGCTTTGATAATTTTAGATGATTTTTTAAATTCCTTCCAGAGACTAACACGTTCATACGAAGGTTACTTTGTCGATAGAGGATAAGTTAGAAATAAAAACAATTCTGAGGAATTCTGAATTTACTTCATATGTTTTGATGTTTGATCAATGATTCATTGAAGTTGGGTCGGTAAAGGTTTATTGTTATAAGAGATTCCTCAGAATATCTACTAGTTACATCACTTAGACCAGATGTGTGTTGCAGAAGTTTATGTTAAACTGTTTATCTTCGATAACCTTGTCAGTCTAGACTATATAATTAGTCGATTATTACACATAATCATAAAATTCACGCATCCGCCGTTTTAAGATCACGAAAGGCGAACTTTTAAGGGATCTTTTTAAATCTTGATACAACATTTATTTACTACATTCAAATCTATACGGAAATTCTTTTTTATAACCAATTATTTAATAATTGTACTTTATTTATTAAACTCCGTACACTTTCGTAAATCCTACGACGATTATTCAGTCGTTAAATAAATAATGGAATATTTATTTTTTATTTTTTTCGCAGTTGTATTAATATAGTATATAACTTATATTATTTATATACAATTAGGTAAATGCAAAGTTATTGATATGGAAAAGATATTAAATATTGATTCACTTTATGATACTACGATGTTTGTCAATCTTTACATGCAAAGCTACTAAATAAATTTAGCTGAGGTTCGGCGTGCAGGTTAAAATACTCTGTTTAAAAGGAAAATATATATTTTATCTCTCTATTTCTACGGGAACGTATCTAACCGGATAATACAACAGGACATATCTAGTGTTACATAATCCTACCTATAATATTAAGTGGTGTTTGCTCTTGCGACTAATTGTACCATATGCGTGCATCTGTTGACGGAACGTGAGGGATTTGTTGATTTTACAAAGACATCGATATGAACCACCATAGCACCATGACCGTGCACGATCTCATTAGGAAGCAAGTTTTGAAGCCCATGTTTTATCTGTGACAATTATATTTTTTAATCTTATGTAGTGGCCAGCCAGTTTTGTATCAAATCGATTTCAAATTTTAATTTTAAATTAATTAATTAATTTAAAAAAAAATGGTGAATAACGCATTATGTATATGCGACGCAAATTATTTTTCAGATAGTAATTCTGCTAGTCTATAGTTGTTTGCATTTTTATACAGCCAGTGAGATATATCATTAATTTGATACTAGCTTATTTAATAGACGAGTAAATTTAAAACTTTAAATAATTATAGATATTCAATATTGTAAGTTGTGTATTGAACAAGATCATGTATAAAAATAATCTAGTTTCCAATAGGCTTTTTTGCTACTACTTGTCAAAACGCATTACCAAAGGCGCCACCATTAAAAAAGCTTTGATATTAAATTAATTAGTGTTCAAACATCAGGCTTAATCACGAAATCAAAGTAGCTCTGTTTTATGTTTAGTCATGTTCAAAATTATGTTATTTGATATCTGTTTCAAACAACGAGCAAAAAATTAAGGTTACAAGCTTTTTATTTGTATTTGTCATCTTTTTTGCCTTTTAGACTAGTTTGCTTTAGTGTTATCTATACAAAAGTAGCTTATAAATATATACAAATATTTAATTTGTTTTCTCTTAATATGTGCATATCAGAAATCATTTATCAATGGAATTGAATTGTACCTAAAATTCCTGATTACGATAAACTGCAGAAATAAGACAATTTAATTCTATCAAAAAAACAGTTTTACTTCAAACGTAAAGTTTCTTAATTTCTATGTTAATACGATCGATCGATCTTCATCGGATTTCATCGGTAACACAAGTATATAACCCAGTTCCGTTAGTAAAACATTTGTATTTTTATGCACAAATCTGACGCAAGGCATTCGTTCACTCATTGCCCAGAAAGTGAACTGTGCTGAACGATCTGTTTATTTTTAGTTATTTTTAATCGAATGAATTACAGTGTGTTCTAATTCTTATGTTCATTTATGTTATGCCTACGATATTTTCCTTTCCTTCCCTCTTTAATCTCATCTATAAATCCTATGTATGATAAATCTCTTCTTTTGTCTATGTATTTATTATTGCATTGTACGTACCTACATGGGTAGAAGTGCTCGCTTCCAAAAACATAAAACAATAAACTCACATAATTTCGCATGTATAATTATAATTATTAGTGTCTAGAAATGAGATTATTATACATTGTAAGTTTATATAATTTGCTTAGTTACTTACGTAGATTTTCCTTTCCGAAACAGATCATGTTTTCTTTAATGCCATAGCATTCTTGACAAAGCGATTGTGGTCACATGCAGTTACTGTTATATTAGATATATTTGACTGTGACTTAAACATTTCTAGACTAGACTAAGAATAGCATCTAAGTACATGTAATTATCACTCCTTGGGAGACGGATGTTGCATATTGATGTAATAAATATTCGTAATGTTTAATTTTAAGTGCTACACCGGATGCCACTGCAGTGCGGACATGTGTTAGTATTTAAGAGATATCCTAAATCTATCTAGTTTTTTAATGAATAAGTTGTTATAAAACGTAGAAGAGCTAGCTATTAGATAGATAGCTTAATAGTCGTTATAGAAAAGTGGAGTAAAAAGTATTCTTTCTATAAATTGAAGGTCTTATCTAGGTGTAAGTCGCGTCACGAATCTTTAGCGCTGAACGAAACCTGCGCAGAAGTCAAAAATAAGGTATCGAGGGGACGGCAAGGCGCTCGGGGCGTGTGATCGTCAGGTGCGCGAGCGTTGATTGGTTCCCCCAGTCGTGTTGTCTTTCTCGCACCAATACGTAAATTACGAGTGCGATTCCACCGATGCGCAGCTATTCCCGTCCAGCGCTAAACATTCATGACGCGACCTATACATACCTGTATGTTAAACTTTCGTCAAATCCATTCATAAGATTTTGCGTGAATGAGTAAGAAGCATCCTTACATTCTTAGAAACTTTGCGACAAAAGCATTTCTATAAATAATATTACTGCGTATGACTTTTTCTTTGTTATGTGTAGTTATTGCGTTCCAGAATATATGAGCTTCCTTATAATAGACCCGACGCAAATTTTTGTTATAAGTATAGATGTAATAATAATAATAATAATAAAACATTATTGTCCATATACTATGCACAATACTGAAATACACCTTTAAACTAGAAATAAAAATACAGCAAATAGTGTTTTGACAATAGGCGGCCTTACCACTATTAGTGTACTTAAAATCTGCAAAATATATTCTCGTGAAATAAAATACACATGGTATACTCAATACTATCTCATGGTAAGCCACCCATAACCAAACTTAAAATATCATTCGGTTTAATTAACGTCGTCTTTGAATACGCCGAACATAAACTAATTAAGGACCGTAGAGCTCATAGAATCGCCTTCGAAGACACAATTTTTAAATCTATCTTAATTATCTGTGACGACAGATTCTTTAGTATGGTGTATGGTATGTTTGTCATATGAAAATCAGGAGGATATTGAGAATATATTATATTATTATACTCTTTTAGTAAAATAATATTAATTATTATTAATTTTAAATACCTGATCGTAAGCGAATATCATGTCTGCTTAGGAGCCTAGGGAAACAAGAAGGGAAAAGTAACTTTTGTTTTTGTTCATTTAACAATTTATTGCTTAAAGTTAATATAAACGGTTCTTGAATTTCATATAATTCAAACTTTTTCTGTTAATAAAGAAAAATATAGCCCTTCCGTTATCCCATAGATAAGGTCCCACGGTCAGAGAAATAATATGAAGTGTACTGTTATAAAGTGTTGATTCAATGAAATAATTCAATTGCGATTAATAAAAGCTAATGTTCTCTCCGTTCAGCGTTTATTACTTATTACATTAAGTGCGCCATGATAAGAGTTCTTATAAAAACTACTTCTGTATTTACGTTGATTAAATTATATTTATTTTTTCTTTTAATAATAATCATACATAATCGAGAACGCTTGTTTGGAATTTTTTCCTAATCTCTGTACAGAGGGATAGATTTTATGCAGGATGGATTGCGTAAAATACATTTAGAAGGAATCTTCACTATAGTTATACATATAATTAATTTAAAGTTTTTTTACTTAACTTCTTATGTACAGTATGTAAATAAGTTTCTTTTGGGATAATTGATAATTGATATGCAAAAATATGTCAATTCACAATGCAATGCGGGCGATTAAATAACCGATCCAGGCAGAGAAAGGCGGTAATATGAGGCAATAAAAGGGTTACAAATTCAGAGAATTCTTATAAATCGTTAAACTTTTATGCGTACTATAAAATTTCTTCGAAGCATTTGCGATAGAGCAATTGCACCCACTTATTTTTGGATAGCGTTGGTTGAAAGTTTAGTGTTATAAATCTTCTTAAAGTTATGTTAACCTGGTTAGTCTTCAATGAGATCGAGTTATTTTAGTCATTAAAAATATGTTTTTTTTTCTATTATACTACTCTCTCTTATGGACTTTTCCACTAGGAAACAAACATAATAACTATGTTTAATTAATTATTATTATAATATAATAATAAAGTTTGTGTGAAAGGAATAATTAAAATTGGATCATGTATAAAGCTGAAGATGATGGTTTTTTTAAATTCTAGTACTAACAAAAAAATATTCGAGAAGTTATGTCACTCAATCCTACTTAAAAGCATGGTGTTTCGATATCCTTTTCCTCCTTTGCGACTTGTTGTTGTATAAATAGTGTAGTTAAGGAAACAAAGAACTAGTAAATATTACTTACTCTACTAGTTTAAAATATTGAAATTTATCTGCTGACATGACTGTTAATTACCAATACATTATAATCACTATTAAACAAAATAACCTACCATCATAAAGTTCTAATAATCTCAATTATACGAACACGCGTTTAGACCTGTGTCAAATCTATTTTATGACCTAGGTCTTTGATGTTTTTACACACTGTATTAGATCGTAAAACTTAGGCTCTTAGTTTCTTAGTGTAGTTTTAGATTTGAGTGCTTATGTTAAGTCTAAGTTAGTGAAAGTATATTGTTTAGGTGTATGTTAAGTGATGTATTGTTAAGTTAAATATTTTTTAATAAGTAGATTTAATTAATAAAAAACCATAAGAGCTTCGCAACTGCCTTATAGTTATTTCAATCTTATATTTTATGTCCGATACCAATATATTTAAAAATAAATACTGTTAATATTTTATTAAGCATCATTTACGGATATAGTAGATAGGAAGAGATGTTAATCTATACTAATATTATAAAGAAGTAAAGTTTGTGTATTTGTTAAATTGTAAGGGGTAATCTCGGGATCTACTGAACCAATTTTAAAAATTCTTACACCAATAGAAAACCACTTTATTGCTGCGTATCATAGGATATATAAAAAAGGAGTGTTAACATTATACCCAACGAAGTGGACACGGGTCAGCTAGTTCTTAATATTCTTACTTTCGTCCAACCTCCACTATTTAACCTGACAATTTATGATTATTTTTTTAATTATAAATTCTTATGATAAATAAATCGTGTACTTTCAGTGTAATTTTAAGTTTCATTGCAACAAATTTGACTCATAGAATATAATATGAAATTGTAGAAAAGGTTTTGCTTTTTAGTTATTCTCACAAATAAACAAGCCAAATAAAATTTAGAAAGACAAATACATACTTTGTTGATAAATTTATTTACAAAATGTTATCAAATAGTTCCGATATCTTTTCGTTTAAAATGTAAGGGTTCATTTCTACGAAATGGTTTTCTAATTAAATTGGTAAAGCAAATATCTTTTAAGATAACGGCTTTCTGATCTGTCTGGAGCTACAATGTAGAGATAAGTGATGTCTGAGTTTACTGTTATCGATATCGATGAATTAAATTTTACGAGTTTTTATTTGTACTAGACGCGTGCGCGTTTCCCGCGTAATTGCTGTAGCAGTGACAGTATTGAGATAAAAAGTCGTACTCTATCATTCTATGTTTATTTGGTGGTTGCATCTGGATGCCAGATTTCAGTCAATATCAATAGTTTTAGCGCAATAGAGCGTCAACAAAACCGTTTGCCTTTATAATATAAATGCGGGCCAATAATATTTTAGTTGTTACAATTATTATATTTTAAAGTGACCTATTTGACATTTTTATCTACTATAACCTATCTGACCTATAGGACCTATCTAGAGGGATAAATAACTTATTAAATAAGAGTATACACGTTTTCTAGTTTTAAATTCTAAGTGGAAAAAATGCTAAATTATCAGAAAATAGTGTACCGTTTATAGCCAGGGTATTGAAATTGGTGGATTCCGCACATCACACTTACCACTACCACTATTGACTTACGAGTCTTATGCTGGTGAAGTTATTGAGTCTTTTGCATGCAAAATCAAAAAGAATATCCCATAATATGAGAATAATTTAGTGATCCAATAAAAGCATACAAGGGAGAATTTTTTAACTCAAATCTCTCTTTAGGACATGCTGGTTGTGGTATCGAAAATATATCGATAATTTCCCATCCCTAGCCTTTTTTGTTAGTTCCAAGTTTTTTGCACGAGCTGCGATCAAAGAATGCGCCCGCATCTACACATATGCATTCTAAATTATTTCTTATTCCAATCCAGCTAAGAATAAAATCTGCTTAAATTTAAAAACCTTTTTCAAGGAATAACGGCCTAATGTGATTTTAATTAAGAGAAAAACGCGCAAACTTAGTCTTTTTTCGAATACAATTGTTTTATCAAACAATGTCACTATGAGAAGGGAACTTCTAATACATAACGTATATTTACTTATCTTCATAAATCAATACAACTACAAATAAAAAAATGAATATATCTTCTTTAGATACAAAAACATTCCCAGCTTTATATTTAAATACTGCATATCCTTTATTTTACGTGCACACTGCGAACTATTTTTGATATCGATATAAATAATACATATAAAATGCTATTGTTGTATTTACTTAAATTATAAGGTTTTTAAGTTGTAGTTAATTCCTAGATCTATGGAAAAATATAGAGGAAGAAAAGGAATCTTATGTTCTAGCTAACCATAACCTAGCTAGTTTTAATTAACAATATAAACCCAATTAAACTTCTAAAGACATTCTAACAATTTATGTTCAAAATAGTTAAATTAATAATTTAAATTGGAATTTAAGACGCACTAAAACGATAGCCACTTACAATTTTCGGAATGGCCTGATGAGATTTCGTGTAATGGAACACAGTCGTTACTTAAAGTTATGTTGATAAAATGGGTAAGAGCTTACGCAAGAGACTGGGATGTAACATTGAGAATTGAAGTTAGAAACATATAAATAATTGCGTAACACGAGCTAAATATTTCTTTTATACTTAAGTATTTTTTCTTCTTTGTAGGGAACAGTCGAGAGTTAAAAAGAATTTAACGAGAAAAAAATACTTATAAATTCGTGTTTATAATCATGTATATCTTGTAATTGCGTTAGGCCTCAAAGTTGGCTCTCGTAATAACACAGCAGAAAATAAAACAATTTTGTAAAAAACTAATAGACTACAATATAATGTAGATATGTAGAGATAACTATTTTAAATCTAGGATGAATAAAATATTATATTCAGGTTTTTTATTTAACAATTTCTCATTTTGAAGGCAAAGTTAAAATAATAAATATTAATAGATTGAATAAATGTTTTATACATTATTACGTAAAATGTATTTATTCCCTTAAAGTACTACCTACTAGTTGCCCGTTTTACATTTTTACGTTAAGGTTCCGTAGCCAAATGGCAAAAAACCGAACCCTTATAGATTCGTCATGTATGTCTGTTCGTCTGTCGAAACTTGGTCGGTAGATGTATTGTGTAAACCGCAATATAAGAGAGGCTCCCCATACTTAGAACTGAAACTCTTTTTATATCACATAGGATCGGTTTCAAAAATGATAACGAAATTTTAAAATATTTTTTTCTAAACCGAATAGTTTGCATGATAGTCACTTTCAAATTGCTATAAAAACTACCAACGAAAATTGTTTTGAACGAGACCTAGTAAGTAGTTTTTTTAATACCTCGTAAATCGTAAACCGCTTATTATCCCGTAATCTTTCATACAAATAACTTAAATTAAAAAAAAACCTATTTCATTAAATAAAGCTTCCGAATTTAAACAACTAACCATTATATTCTAGTAATAAATCTGAAATAGATAAGAAAAGGCCTTTAATTTCATAAATCAATGGTACGGAACCCTTCGTGCGTGAGTCCGACACGCAGATTTTTCTGTTTTCGTTGTCATTCTGGGATTAAAAGTATTCCGTGTTCTTATCCTTGAGCATGTTAAGTTCCAACCTAATCCATGCATAAATGATTTCCCGTGAAAAATATCAATGCTCGCAAATATCAAGCACTTAAAATGAATTATTGATCGTCTTTTAAGCGTGGTGTATATGATCTATCCAAAATAGTAGTCGTCAATATAAAGTGTTTACATTTATTGTTTCAAGTCCATCAACACAAATTGCTTCAATCTAGGTCGTTTGCAAATTCCCTGATTCGCTCAATCCAGATATTTTGATGGTGCCTGAAAAATAATGAGTATAGATTTCTTGATAAAATTTTATAGGTATATATTCATAGCCAGGTTGTTACGTAATCATCAAGTTGCTTGCTTGAGTAAAGCTGTCGCTTATGTGAATTTAATACGTACTTAGAAATCTGTCAGTTCCGTCAGATAATTAAATTTACGTAGCGTATCTTTCTTATAAAGTAAAAAATATATATTTAGTGTCCTATTTGCCGGCCGTGTTTACTACTGGTGTTCTTTAATCGTGTTCAATATTTTTTTATGTTTAATTAAGATCACATGAAATAAAATCATGAAAATGAAATTCATTAATAAACAATATTTAATTATTTAATACACCCGGGACTTGTGAAAGAAGAGGAGATAAGTAAGTCGTCAGTCAGTCAGGTCACACGCGTGACGTAATGATATTCTACGTCCAGTACTAGGCAATCATAGCCTAGCAAGGAGTCCGTATGATCCATGTACCGTTCGGCGCGAACCAACCTTTTCTGCTATAATTATTGACGAACCTTCTTATTACCAATATTAATAATAAAACAATTCAACTGTTGGATATTTAATTGACACCCGTAAATTTTACTTATGTATTTTTATTATAAATTGACAGAGTAAATTGATTAGAGTTCATATGATTCAGTACTCGGGCAAAAGCGCATTTGTTGCATTGATATTGCTAGATTTTTAACGTAATTGAATATGTATGTTTAAATATATAAAACAATCTAAATAAAATTATTGTTTGTACTATTTATTAAAGAAACTAAAAGTGGACTCATTTACCGGTTCCGACCAAATGACAGGACGAAAAGGATAAAAATAGGTCATTAATCAAAGTTAACCAGTTTTTGACAGCTAGAGAGAGATAGCGACATTCCTGCGGGACTTAGCCGGCATTCCATGGAAAGTAAAACTTTTTATACTTTTTCTCGGCCATATTAATAGAATTTGTGAATAGCGGTAATTTTTGTTGTCAGTTTTTTATAAGGATTTGTTTGGAGGTGTGAGCCAAAGTATAATTTATTAGGAGTGTTGGAATTATATGTAAATTGTATTATAATATAAATTGGGTTTATATAATTTGTATTATATAAAATGTCTTCTACAGGAGATACTTTGTGTAATAGTTGAAAGTCGATAGAATGCAACTTATAACTGTGTTCGAAGTAACTTTGTATAGGCACTTATTTGAAGTTGGTGCATTTTCCGCTCAGTTAGAATTATGTCAAATGGTACGCGAACAAGTTTGACAGTTATGCAAACTCCGCGATGCAGGCGTGCATCGGCAGCTTTACATACAATCAAACAATCACGTTATTCACGCGTAAAATATTTGTGTAAACACGAAAAAAGTACGGAAGCGAGCGAAGTGCTAATTCGAAATTCTATTTTCGTAATTGTCTAACTATAACTTAATGTAGAATTTTATGTTCTATCAAATTGGATCAAGTGAATTTTATATATTTTTTCTTAAACATCATAATATATACTTATGTTTTTTATTTATAAGAAATTGCATAGCTTATAAATTAAAGACTTTAAGAGTTAGGTTTTATCATAAATAGAAAAGCGATAGGAACTTTTATTCCTCGCTGTACCTTAAATAATTAAAATTAGGGTAAATTCCTAATCTAAAGTTAAATGTTTAGAAGATTTAATAAAACTGCCAAATTTATGCTATTGTCAATTTTAATTATTTAAGGTACAGGGAGTAATAAAAGTACCTATCGCATTTCTATTGAAACTGAAACTTAACAATACTCAATTTTTGCATACAGAAGGTAATAGAAATTCTAATGAAGTCATCTCATCATGAATTGTATAATGGTCGCATTTCGCGGTCCGTTGGCCCTACGACCCCATTCTGACATTCGGACAATAGTGGCCGATGAGGCGCGTCCTATCATCTTTACATAACATCACATAACGGGGAACAAGATTTATGCATTCTCATACATTCCTACCTCCACCTTAGTAGAAAGAAATATTTGAATATATATATTTTTTTAAATGGTGGAATGGGATTTTGTGATTTTGTAAAGATTAAAATTGGCTTTTTAGAGATTTAACTAAAATTATATTTTCTAAGTTTGCCTAAATCATTTAGCAAAAATCAAAATTTATCAAATATGTTCTATCATTTATCAAATTTATCAAAAATTTCGGAAACTTTCTAAGTAAGTTGTGTGAATCTAAATTGTTGTCGATTCGTTCCAACAACCAACCGCCCCCTTCCCCAGGGCCCTCCAAGAAAGTCGCCCTTTTTTATCGAGTTTTGTCCTAAAATGGAAAACATGTACTAGGCTCACAGATCGCGCAAGGAGTGAGAAGACACTACCCTTAGAACGACCTCAAGATGCGCAGACTCGAACTTGTCTTTCTACAAACCGAACCCCATATCTAACTCTTTCTAACGCTCCTTGTGTTATCTATCGTTGTATCTCTTTTGCACATGCTTAGATAGGGTTGCGTTCACATACCCTTCGCTGCGTATGTGTGAATTTAGGTTAGGGTGCACACAACCCCTTGGACATGCGATGCGTATATGAGGATGGTGTGTGTTTATGTCTCACACGAAACATACGTGGTGGCGACTTCCTATCGATTCCTGTTACCCTAGTGTACGAGTATGTGAAGAGATTAGAATTTGCTAAGCAAATGCTCGTTTTTCTAACAAGTAAGCAAAATAAAACGCGATCGCATGTGAGATTTTCTAATACGTGAACCAATTTATGATGATATAAGCTGAATGGTCAGCTTACATCTAATAACCCATATATCCATGGAGAGCTTAGAAAGAGCGAGATAGAGCATCCTTCTCTGTCCAATCCTGTTTCTATTCCAGGGAACACACACGTAGACATTTTATGCTGTTCTCTTTAGACTTGAATCCGGCGTTCAAACAGTTTTATAGTAGTTATAATAATTATACTAAACATTAAAACGCTGAAGAAGATAATTTCTAATTAATGTATGACACAAGTGCATCCCACGAATTACTTTAAATAATTAAAAACAAATAAATAAGTACTATTTGCTGAAGTTGAAAAACATGCTATGCAAAAACATGTTTTATGCAAACATCCTTTATGTTTTACCTAGTATTTGCTAAGTATGCGCTAATAGAGATTTATTTATATGATTTAGAATTAAGTAGAAAATTTGTGTTTATTGGATCATTGTCTAAAATAAAAAATGATAGATTTTGTTACTCTAGTTTGTTTAAGGAAAACAACAGTTTTCTCTATTAAATAAATAATTCCATCAATTTATATAAATGCCGACATATGAGATGTTAGTTTGAATCAATATTATTTCTTTTTTCAGGTAACATAATGACGAGCAGCCAGGACCCATCATCGATGAACTTGGGATAGTATTATAAATTATTCTCACGTGGGGTCGGCGGGCGTTATTATAGACCTCAAATTTTATGGGCTTTATTTGAATTAATTTGATAACCCTCATTTTACGGTGTATTTATTATATTGAAAGTTGTTTGTTTTCCCTTAAGAGTTTTTTATTTTTGATTTTGGTGTTCAATTTGAGTCTTGAGAGACCCTAAAATCATAAGATATTTTATATTTTCAATAATCTAAACTAATATTATAAAGAAGTAAAGTTTGTGTGTTTGTTAAATTGTAAGGGGTAATCTCGGGATCTACTGATCGGATTTTAAAAATTCTTTTACCAATAGAAAGCCACATTATTGCTGAGAATCTAAAAGCACTCTTATATCTGACAGCTATTAATCTGCATTCGGATAATGAAATAAATCCAGTGTAAAAAGGTTGCATGTAACATACCTATTTGTAATTTTATCAAACACCAGTGACTGAGTCATACAATAATACATTTTTTTATTACTTTATTTTTCTTCTGTTTCTGACAGTAAATATATGAATATTGTATAAAAAAAATAATTTGCAAACGTAAAGAAAAAAAATTGTAAAATAAAGTAAGTCTGTCAGAGCTGCAGTCATGGGAAAAAATGCAATTATTTCGACTCGGCGCACAAACATTTGAGGATATGCAAATGGTTACTTATATCATCTGTCCACGTTTTCACGAAAACTGAACCACTGAACCTATATGGATAAAATTTAGGCTGAAAAATCATCTAAGTACACATCATTAGTCCTATAGATTTCGAAAGGAGCGAAAGTTTGCTTGTATGTAAAAACCATGAAACATTGTTATAGTTATTTTATTTTTATTTTTCATCTACATCCCGAGTTACTTACCTAATTTTTCAATTATAGTATTATTCCGCATTATGCGCAAAAATGCTTAACCGTTGAATGTTCTAACTACATCTTTCTTAATTCATATATCGAGAACTCTCAAAAGTACTAAGTAGTACTTTCGCTCGATGCATGCAAGTACATGTGCAGTGCTAGAAAATTAACTTTTTTTATTTAACTTGACATTGATTGCAATGTCGCATTATGCTCTGTAATTGAAAAAGTAGGTTAATAGATGATAAAAATATATATCAAAGGTAAAGGATTTTATGGTGGGTAAACTGAGAGCTCAGCTAGTGTCATACTTGAATGTGTATTGTGATATGAACGGAACTGATAAAGCATCCGCCGCCTACGCTGTAATGCTGCGCAGACGTGCCTAAAGTTTAGTTTAAATGTTTTCGTAAAAAATCTTAATATATATAAACTAGCACGTTGTTTGTCCGCGATTGACTCCAAAACTACTGAACCGATTTTAAGTTAAATTTGCACACCCTGTACAGTTTGATGCAATTTAAAAGATAGGATAGATTTCATTATATATACGAGCAAAGTCGGGGCGGGTCGGTAGTATACATAAAAAAGTTTTGTACTTGCGGAGTTATGAATATCCTAAATCAGGATCCTAAATTTAGTCGTCACTAAATTTCGGGAAGTTTTATAACATTCAGGAAGTCGACATCCGAATTAGAAGCCGCTTTAATATAATAAGGAACGCCCTGAATTAAAAGAGATAAAAAATCTTAAAAAAACAAATAAATCTTAACGATTTATCAGTTTTAATTTACAATGTATGTGCGTCACTATCATTGTTCGGGTGAAATCTTCCAATTCAATTTTGACGCAGATATACTAACCTGACATTTTTATACATAGGTACATGTTTGAATGACCATGCACGATTAAGTGACGTCACTTTAAATCCAATCTCTATTGTAGTATATTGTATTGAAGTTTAACGTAGAGTACAAAATCACTAACACATTCAACATTACAACATCTTTTATGTTTGACTTTATCTAGAGTAACATTTTTTTTTCTTAAAATTGGTTTTTTATAAATTATATGAACAGTTAACCTCGCGATCTTGGTCAGTCGATGTAAATTTTTGCGAAAAACACCATCATGACGATTAACAAAATCTTTTAATGAAAAAAAAAACATTAATTTAAAATTTAACTGGCTTAAAATTAATCCTCTGAGCTACTATGTGACAACTCAAAAAACAAGTTTTAAACGAATAAAGGCATCGTCAACAAATCCCTACATTCCATTTAAAAAGATATCTTTTATCTTTCCGATCTTGAAGGGTTTCTAAGAAGGAAGTACTTTGACGCAACGCGACCCGAACTGTGGTTATTCAGAGTTTGTTCATAAATATCTATTTATCCTTATTAGCTATGTCCTTCGACGTAATATCAAATTCAACCTAAATTTCATCCAAATGTTTTCATTTCTGTGATAACTGATAACGGACAGAGTAATACTTTTGCATTTAATATTTAATTTTATAAATAAATTATAACTACATAATTGTTTTCCAAGTAAGCTGACATAAAAGTGAAACATAATTTTCATTTTATATTATTTCTACACAATTTGAGAAAATAATTACATTAAAAAAAAGTTAACAAGGTTACTAGGCAACCAGAAGTCTAGAGATAACATTGCCACGCTAATTATAAATACCTTACAAAATGTTTCGATTTAGATAATAACTTGAGGAAAATGTTTCTGTAAACTAAACTGTAGGAACAACCATTCGTAAAATTGAACCAAGGAAAGATCAATAGAACAGCCAGTAAATATTGACCCCTAACTTGAGAGCTAATTGCGTTGTAGTGTTGTGGACAAGCAATTATACTTAAAGGTTTGCCATTCGGTCATTGACTTGCGAAATTCGGCTAATGTCCATACAAGTGCAAAGGACACCACTGCAAAAAATGTTTAAAACCACGCTGTAAACATTACGAAACTTGTTCTTAGTTACTAAAAGAGATATTTTTTCCTAAAACTTACTTAAGTAAGATCTGTGAAGTTCAAAGGTTAATTAAAGGTCTAAAAGTTAATTTACAGTAAGTACGACGAAATTCTTAAAGTAAAAATACACGAGTAACTTTGTCGCGTGCCAAACGAAAAGTGAATTAAGTCCAAGTGTCTTAGAGCGCATGCGTCAAACAGGTGGTTCAATCGCTAGTATAACTCGAACCACCCTCACTTGTTTATTAACCCTCGACATTGAACGCTTGCCAGATCTCTATTAAATGGCTATCGGTGCAGGTAGGACAGGTGAAACGCATGCGCCAGGTAATTGTACCTTCTCTACGTTCATAGGAGCCTGGTACTAGGCTGGCATCTTGCCACAGGTACGCTTCTAAATAACAGGTGCTGGGGTCTCCCCATAGGCTTGTCTTCCTTCCTTATTGACCCCAAGGACCCCTCGACCGCGTCAAGTGTTGATTTCGATACCTTCACTTAGCATCGATACAAGCAATGTAAAATAAAACCATATTCTATTAGGCGTATAGATCAAAATCGAATAAAACGTTGTTACGAAAGGATTTCTTGAATTGACTTCAACATACAGAAGCATACTTAATTAAAACATTTAACAAAATTATTATTATATAAAAAATATTGTACAAATAAAATGTTCTTCATATGTTAAAGTTAAAGAAAATAGTTGTGATAATACTAATTAACTTGACATAATGATGTAAAAAATTTTTAATGTAGATGTTTTTGAGGACAAGTCAGTAAAGTCAGTCTTTCGTTTAATTATAATATCTGTTTTAACTGGCGTTTTATTTATTTTGCATTTAACTTAATTGTTTCCTTATTAAACATAATATTACACCATATACGTAATAAATTACGTCGATCGTAAATCTGAAGCAATCTAAGGCGTATCGGACGGACATTAGTTTCAGACGTTCCACGCATTATGTGCGCCTAATAACGCGTCACGATACTTTGCAGTGACCTACGCGAATTGATTTACCAGTTTTAGGGTTTCTTAGAAGGACGTTGACGAAATAAGCCTTATATGATGTAGTTAAAAGTTCGTTAGCTTCTTAGATATTATATAGAAAATTATAAGTTAAAATAACAGTCCATTTAGCCACCAACAAAATATTAAAAGCAGTATAGGCGTTAACGAATTACAAGTAATACATATATTATATGTCATGTGTGTAATCTTAATTTGTGTTACAAATTATATACTTAATATATATATATCGAGAAAAATATTATTATCGTCATATTTTACAACATAGAGTGTAACGGTTATCATATCTTTAATTAATTTTTAATTTTGATTACAAACGACATCGTTGCCAATTTAAATATAAAACCAAATCTATACATATAATAAAAACGTAACGAGTCGCTGTCTGTACATGGAAGATATATGAGAAAAAAAATTAAGGAGACCTTTATGAACGCAATAGAAACCAAAACAATGATATTTTGAATTTTTGTCTGTTTGTTTGTGCACGCTAATCTCAGAAACGGCTTATCCTTTCTAGATAGGGGGTTTTCAATGATATATTGTGGTAAGCTTAACTTAACCTTTAGTCTTTAATTCATGTCAATCGGTTGATAAATAAAAAAGTTATGGCAATTTAAAGAATCACGTTGAACTTGCCGAACGTTTGTTGGCGCGGGTTAGGCATTTTCAAAAATGCTGCCCAAAGTCACTGTTCTACGCGGGCGAAGTCGCTGGCACAGCAAGTAATAAAAGTACTATTTAAATAGTTGTAAACTTTAAACGACACTAAAGAAATAAGTGAACAAAAAAATAATTCTAGAAATCAAATCCTAGATCATTAACCGTCGTATTTAATTATGACAGTACTTGGGTTCGATGTCCGGCGCGGTGAAGCGCGTCGCGATGCTAATTGATTAAAACGATCTTTGTCTAGAATATGACCTATCTAGATCGGTGGCAATTGGGCACTTTTTGGACACTAAAATAAAATTACATCAGTGTTCTGGCATGTCATGCTGACACTTTATTTGTTCTCACGACTCTGGAAGGCTTGAGAAATTAATTTCATACATTTCAAATTGGTTTCATTTTTATTTATATTTATGTGTAATGAAAGCGTTGATTTGTATTTACTTTTGAGATGACTTTGTAATTGTTTTTTTGATTTGATTTTTTATATTCCGTCAACGGTAACTTTATTTGTCGGCCATCTAACTACTCAGCTAACGTAGATAATAACGCCTCTGGATAGTTGAACTTTAAGTAGTGCTATAAGCTTTAACATTTTTTAACATAAGCTTACAACAGACAGCATCTAGACACTTATTCTATACAACTCATTTAAGATAATAATTATTAATTGTTAAATAAATAGTAGAATTTTAAATATAAGACTCTTCAGGTTACCTAGGTCAGGTGTATAATAGCTGACCCGTGCCCACCTCGTTGGGCATAATGTTAATTATCCTTTTCGGTTTTTATATAGCCTTATAACACTCAGCAATAATGTGGCTTTCTATTGGTGAAAGAATTTTAAATCGGCTTGGTAGATCCCGAGATTGCCCCTTACAATTTAACAAACACACAAACTTTACTTCTTTATAATATTAGATTACGACTGACTTACGACGATTGAGTACTTAATACCTATATCACACAGTGTAGGTAGGTACTTATGCGTTAAAACAATCAAGTTAATGTTAGATATAATTTTATAAATAATTTCCTTAGAACTTTACAATTCCTATCATTGGTGGAAAACGTATTATAAATTTAAACGTATATAGAGTAGGTGTGTTATAAAGAGGTTATTTTATTCCTACAGATTCAAATAAAGCGTGCTCCTGCGTGAGTATCGCTTACATTACCGACTTCTTATTTTAGAGAAGTGCCCCGATTCTCACACGAACTAGGTCTTATGTATAAACTTTAACGAAAGCGATCGCTACAATTACTCAGACGACTTAACAAGCTAATACTGAATTGGGTCAAATATATCACTTAGTAAGAGTTTATTAAGATCACACAACAATTTATAAAATTAGATGCGTCATTTTGTGTTTGGCTGCTCGAAAATAAATTGGGAACCAAGATTCTAACAATATTAAATTACTTACTAAGCAACTTGGTATACAAATCTTTATTTATGGTCTCCTGTCATACAAATAATCATTGTTTAATTGTTTTATTATATTCTGGAAATGTTCATATTTGACTGTGGGCCTCGTTCGGGGTGGTATTACCCTTCCAAAGATCGGTGTCAAGTAATAGCGCCTCATGAGAAATGTCATTGCTTTTCTTTCGTTATATAGTTTCTTTTCGCTTTCCGTCGTACGCAACAACGTCGTATAGCACAGTTTTGCGAATATTCAAGAGCTTTACCATGCAGCTAAACTCCTGCTCAATAGCTCACTATCACATAAAATAAAAGATAATTTTTCACGGTTATATAAGTCACCTTAAAATGTATACACGGTAATTTTTTCAAGAACTTTTTAGTGCTATTTTAATTATAATACACCATCGTTTCATCTGAAGTTAGTAATTTAGATTGTATCAAAGGGAACTAATGTAAAAATACACAATTACAACAGTTCATTGCTCTTTTACGTTCGTTGTACGTCAAAAAGTTTTACGATTTGGCTAGGCCGTTTATACACCATCATTTCGCATAAAGAAAAGAAAACAGTTTCAAAAGTATAAAACCGTCATATAATCCTATATTTTATACCGTTTTTACTTTTCTAGCTGGTTTACGTAGTTCTAAACACATGCTTAAATTCAAGGTTACAGGTATATTTGCTATGATGTATTTTAAACGAAGGTTACTATAACAGTTTATACAAAATTAATATGTAAAATATAGGGATTGGTGTTGAAAATATCATACTACGAAATTCGTACTACAAGCATGATATTTAATAATGCAATTGTTATTTTTTTCGGTTGAAAGGACTGTTCTAATTCAAAACTCTAAGGAATTCAGTTAAGCCAGTAAGGAAGATAAGCCAGTTATACCGCATATACCCCAGCGTCTGCATGGGTAGACGTGACTCCGTCTTATACAGCAAAATTGAAGAACATCATGGGATTTAGCATATTTTGAATCTCATCTTCTATCTCTCCAAACATTTCGCAAACATAAGACAATTCTTCCTTAACAATTGCTAACAAAAGCTGACCCGAATAAAAAAGTTTGGGTGTAGAATTCAAATGTGTTAATTGCAACTGATTAACTCACTTCATTTATCACTGCTACTTATTTTGGATTAAGCACACATTGTTTTTTATACCATTGAACATTGTATCACATGTTTATTTTAGTTCATGAATAAATTGATAGGTATGATTTCATTGCTGTTGGTAATGTTTCTATATAATTTCTGTTGTTATTAAATTCAGTAATTAAAAAATTCAGTAATTTTTATTTCATAACTTAAGAATCGTTTAGAGTCTAAGAGTTTTTTTTATATATTTTTATAATTTACTAGCTGTTGCCCGCTACTCGGCCCTCGTGGAAATTCATATAAACTTTGACAGATAGACAGATAGACGGACAGACAAAGTTACATTCGCTTTTATAATATTAGGAGGGATAAGTTAAACGAGCTGCGTCGTGCGGTTTTATTTGCGTAGTCCGTACCCAAAGCTTAAGATAATCAGTTTCCTATATCCTTATCTATCTTCATACCAAATTGTCTTATAAATTCACTCTTACTTTTATATTAAAAGAATTACAAACACCCAATGTATATACGCATCCAAACTTAGTCACAAACTTTCGCCTTTTTAATATCAGTACAGTTAATAAAAAAATATCACTCTCGCTTTACAAAGATACAAAAGAATTAGTTGCAGTGTTCTTTAATGTATTTGTTTATATTAAATTTTTGATTGGAGCATCTGTTCACCTTCACGTAGGCGGGACATAGGTTAGCTGAAGTCTAGAAAGTTTGGACTAGTTACGAAACATTCACTTCTTTACACTGACAGATTGATAGAGGAAGCTTATGTTTGTTTATGATCCAGATACCGTTGAAATAAATCACTCTTAAATGGGGGCTTCTTGCAATTTTATTTCTAAACATATGTAGATATAGTGAATCATATATGATCAAATTTATACCAATAACCGAGAGCCGTTAACGAAATTTCAATAAAAAACTACTGTGTTTTTGTAGTATTGACTAGTGTATAAATGTGAGTCCAGATAGTAACTAGTATCTAGTCTATTATTATATAAGATATGTATATAAATGCATAAATGTGAATCCATGTATGTATGTACGATTTTATGTTACTACTAGCTGATGGCCGCGACTTTCATATAAATGTGACCCCCCTTAACCCTTTTTCCAGTTAAAAAGTAGCCTATGTTTTATCTCAGGCTCTAGACCATCTGTGTACCAACCTGTGTTATTCGGGTCAGCTTTTGTTAGCTATTGTTAAGGAAGAATTGTCTTGTTTGCGAACTGTTTGGAGAGATAGGTGAGATAGGTGAATGATTGGTCATTACAATCGGTTAAGCGGTTTGGCCGTGAAAGCGTAAAATTATAAAAAGTTTCAACCCCTTGCGCAACCTTTTGGGGATTGATTAAAAAAAAGTAGCCTATGTCCTTCCCCAGGCTCTAGACCATCTGTATGTCCAATGTCGTTCTAATTGGTTCAGTAGTTTTAGCGTGATAGAAAGACAGACCGACAGAGTTACTTTCGCATTTATAATATTAGTATGGATATAATGAGTTTATTCTATGCAATAGATTCTTTTAATTTACTAATTGTAAGGGTTCCTAAGAGATCTCTAGTGATATAAGGTCGCTAGTACTGTAGTACCTGACAATGCAGTAAGACTTAGCATAGAGTAACTTATAATTTATAAAAAATAAAATATTCTAGTTCCTTTTTCAAAACTTAAACTCAATGATATATATGCATTTATAATTATAATTCTTATCGAGCGTAAGACAGAAGCTGAGTTATCTATCACAACGTTTTCGTCAATCTTAATTGGTTATCTCTTAGTTAGTATATCGTAGGAACATGATCTAAGCGGGATCATCAACCGTATAATCTTTCCTACACAATGGCTCGTTTCTAGGCAATAAAATCAACATATTTTTATGCGTATCTGTTCACAAAACATAACAATATATGCTGTCGCCTGTTTTGGGTGCTGACACCCGTTAAATTACGTCACCGACAGTTATCCTATTAGAATTGGTGAGCTTCACCCGTGGGTCTGACACTGATTAATAAAACCTATACACGTTAGGCATAGAAGCTTCAAAAGATTATGTCATAGCTAAAACGGCTCTATTGTAAACAAAAATCTGCATACAATTTACGCAGTTCTGAATTAAGCAATTTTTTTTTTGGAGCTTACGTACATTTTTAAATCTAAAGTAAGAATCTATAAAATTATACCTTGTATATATTATCCTACTAATATAAATGTTAAAGTTTGTGAGAATGTATGTGTGGAAGTATGCAAGTCATGCAAAAACGGCTGGACCGATTGCGTTGAAATTTGGTATGTCAATAGGTGATAGATACCCTGGATTAACACATATTATGATATTTTATATCCCGGTATTGCCGCGGGAACGGGAAGATACAAAAATAATATGTACTAAAGAATTATTCCTCTTTAAATGATCTAAAAAAAAGTCCGCGACAGTATATGTCTATCTTCTAAGATTGACTCACTATACCATAATAATAGAAATAGATCCGACGGGGACGAAGTTCCGAGCAACAGCTAGTATTAGTATAGATTGGGACTTACAGTTGCGATAAGTAGCGGGCTATCTGTGACCACGCGTACAAACCGAGACTATAAATGACTCGTATTTCGCGCGGAAAACACTCATTATCCTCAAATAGTTAACTAACGCATACTCAGCGCTAATTATAACTCGTTACCAGACAATCGGTCTAATTATTTTGTACTTTACAGATATTTTAGCCCGCTAATAGTGTTTAAAATTATTATGAACGTGTTGGAAATACATACAAAGATTTTATTAACTTTAAACTAAACTATAGGCAGAAGTCTGTAAATTTGACAAGCACTATTATGTGTTCGCGATAAGGGGTCTGGGTATGAGTATTCACAAAGATCGTGTAACATACGTTCTGGAAATGTTTATTTATTTCCTATAAAGTATTTTTGATTAATACCCATAATGAATTCGAAAATTACCTACTTTTTTCTATATGTATTAATTATCAAACATTGTAGTTATTAGACTAAATTAAAACTTATACTACTATTTATAAATTTATACTATATAACTAATGAATGGACAACATCTTAAATCTTTCTCATAAAACACTAGATGAATAAGTAAATGCTACTTCAAATCTGCGTCATTTTTAAATACTTCGGAGCAAATCAGCTAGAAAATAAAGTGTTACAGTCCTATAAGCCCGTATAATATAATATGCTTAATCTAGATGGCGACATGGCTTTATTTTTTAGTATATAACGTCCCTAGTGTAGTCATGTCAATAAATTCTAAACTCCTACGCAATATATTAACAGTTCTAGCAGACATGACGGCGTCAAGTCGGAAGCTATGCGTTTAAACTTTTAATGTTTATACGAATGGTTGACGCTATTAGCTCAGCCTGCGGTAGGTTTTGGACCATGAAAGGAACTAACAATAGCAAACTATATCCTTAATAATTATATGGCCTAAGTTTGTAAGGAAGTAAACATGGTTTTTAGTCTATCATAAAAAAACTACTGAGAGGTTGTGACGAAGAAACAGACGGGCCACATGGTAAGCGGTCACGGGCAACATCAGAGGTGTCGCCAGTGCGACGTCGGCCCTAAAGGAGAAATCTTTTGACACCTTTCTTAAAGAAACCCATGATATACTCCGAGAATACCTCAGAAGGAAGCTCACTTCTTCCACGATCGCGAAAAACGAATTGTGTGAAATTAAAGTTTAAATGTCTCAACTAAATGAGACTTAATTTGTGAAATAATATCCATGTACAATGTTTCACTATATGTGATGTTCATTTCTTTCGCATTATTTTCAAATAATCATCAAATGGAACTATGCATGAAATTGATTACCTTGAATATCATATAACGACGCTCTTCGCTCGGTTAAGCATTGTAAATTATGTGTTTTACTAGACACCTCGTACGTAAGCTGTTATTACGTTATAATCCAATCACATGTTAAAGTAGACTCATCTCGCCGTTGAAGCGAAACTCATTTAAAATTTCCCATCAGATGCATTCTTGTAAACCTTACAACTAACTCAAAATTCTGAGGAATTTTTGGTTGTTGCATTTTGAACATTCTAGAATCAATTCAGAATCATTTCAGAACATCTTGATTGATGTTTTATCGACACGTACCTTATTGATAATATCTCAATGTTATCTAAGACAGAGAAAAACGCAGATATCTTCGAAAACAAACTTCAAAATAATGTCAATAGAAGTTTGTGTTAAACAAATCTTTGCCAAACTATCCGTAGCAAAGTAAATATTATAATTGATGCCAAGCACCTTCGGAAGCCAGTAAACACGAATAATGTGAATTGTTGGAAATTAAACATTCATAGCTTAAGGCTTAATTACTAACAAATCACATTTTATAATACACTAGCTCTATCCCGCGGTTTTACCCGCGTAATTCCCGTTCTCGGGGCAATACCGGGATGTAAGCTATCTCATCTTTTAAGTTGGATAAAACTGCACATAGTGTGCAAATTTTATTATAATCGGTTAAGCGATTTAGGAGTCCATTAAGGACAAACATTGTGACACGAGATTTATATGTATTAAGATTTTTAATTCATTAGGTATATTCATTAATATATTACTTAAAGATAATGTATGATGTTAAAAAATTAATTTTATAGTATCTCAATGATATAGAATTGATTAGCTTTAGACAGAAGATTCTTTACCATTGAGAATTGAAAATATAAATATAAAATTTATTCAATAAAATAATTAATGTACGTATAACGATTTCTGACTAAACTGATCTATTTTGAAAGTAAAATTTAAAATTTCTTAAGGTAAAATACCAATAATTGTAAACCACTTAGAAACCAAAGCAAAATAAAGCGCAATACCGTCCATAATTACACGTTGGTGGTTCCCACGTCTTTTAAATACTTAAATAGTATTTAATTCTGTAGCCTTCACATTTAAAAACAGACAAGGGATGAGTGAGAAATTTGGACAGTGATTACGAAAACTCTTTAAAAGATTGATTCTTTTATTTCCTAATTAACAATTTTATAAATATATAAATATAGTTCTAGCGTTAACTACTAAAAGGGATAAGAAAGTAAAAAATATTATAGTATCAAATTTCATTACAATCAACCGATTGTAATGAATACCAATCCGCTGGGTTCAGCGGTTTGGCCGTGAAAACGTAAAATTATAAAAAGTTTTAACCCCTCGCGCAACCTTTCGAGGGTTGATTAAAAAAAAAGTAGCCCATGTCCTTCCCCAGGCTTCAGCCTATCTTTGCACCAAATTTCGTTCTAATCGGTTCTGTAATTTTAGCATAATGGAAAGACAGACAGACATAGTTACTTTCGCATTTATAATATTAGTAAGGATTACCAGACGCGAATATTTTAATTACCCAGTTGATAAATATTTTTGTTTATTTACAATGGCAACTATGAATCTGAACGATTTAAAAATCGTTTTGATGCAAGTAACGTTTGTCAAGCCAGTTTTGGCTTGGCATATGCAAAAGCATAAGTGTTGTCGATTAATAATTTGTGCATGCTTTTGTTATTCAAGTCACGGTGCATGAGGTAGCTTGGTAACTTACTGCGGTCTGTGTTGTCATCATTGTATATAAATTTCGGACAATTTGGTTGATATTATTGTTGTGTGAAAAACAAGGATAAAATGTCTTAGTAAATTCGTTTATGAACTAATCTTCAAATTAATTGTGCACAACAAACTTAAATTTAAATTATGAAGACATAGTATTTGTAGATTTTTTTTTTATAATATTCACATTTTTCCTTTTTGTAATAAGTCAGACCCAATATAGGGCCCTACCCATTATAAATGCGAAAGTAGCTCTGTCTGTCTGTCTGTTACGCGTTCACGCCGAAACTACTGAACCGATTGTAATAAAATTTGGTATCATCTGGATCTAGGTCTAGTTTAACTGGAAAAAAGGGTTATAGGGAGGAGAAGGACTTTCATATAAACTTGACCCCCCCCGGTCCAAGTTTATATGAAATCCACGCGGTCGGAGTCGCGGGCAACAGCTAGTAAAGATATTTATTTATTTATATATAGGACATTTAGCTGCTGTAACATCAAGATAAAGAGTACATAAATTAATTAATAAGTTACGTTTTACCGATGCACAACACTTAAAAAATGTCACAGCATGCACCGCATGTGACTGTAATATATAGGTACAATTTTGAAAAAAATAAACAAAAAAAAATTTGTATAAAAATTAAAAAATTAAAAATTGGCCAATATTTTTAAGGCAGTATTCTTAAATTAGAAAATCTTATCAAAGCTAAAAATATCCAGCTCGTCGCAAACAGAATTGTAGACCCGTGCGAGTTTCTTACGCCGGTTCTTCTCGCCGGGTTAGTTCCCGAACCGGTGGTAGGCATCATGTAGACTTTCTGAGGGTGTTTTGATTGAAACTTATTCAGAATAAAATTTATTTTCATTTTCATTTTCATTTTCATTTTCTTGATAATCGTGGTATGGTAGAAAATTGTTTGAGATTGGTTCTGTGGTATAAATGTTAAATTACGCTTATATTTTTTCAGTGTATTGATTAAACCCACAACCCTTGGCGTAGAAGGCAGATATCGCTGCACCAAAAAAAGCTTTAAACGACCCGATGGTTTAATTGTCATTCGGATCGGTTTACCTTCCCCCGGAACAGGGCAAGGCCAAGTTCATCGTATCGCCACGCAAATTAACTGGCTCGCATTTCTATAACAAGTGATAATATCCTTTGTCCTTTACATACTATAAATATTCTAAATATTTAATGAAAATATCAATTTTGAACGACATGAAATCTTACGACAATAACGCTTACTTAGTCTATTATATAATACGAGTATATAAAACAAAGGCGGGTTTTTTATAAGTTACAACACTTATAACTCGAGATCGGTTAGACCAATTTTCATGGTTTTTGGTTCGTTGGATTTGTCCCCGCCCCAAATAGCAGAATACATATCAAAATGAATCAAAACTTCATAAAAGAGTCGCGGGCAACAGCTAGTTATTAATATTTTTACAAATAAATGTGAAAATTAACCCTCCTTTTTATTAGTATAATAAGTACGGCGTCATTAATTTGTTTGACACAAGCGAGCTTAGATGAGTTCATATTATAACTGTGTAACGGAACATTAATTCTCTTATAAATCTAATTTAGAATTAGCAGTATGCTTAGTTTTTTAATTATGAGAAGTTGATTGAGTTTTGCGATGACACTTTGTAAATTATATTTTGTGTCAATAGTGAGAAATTATTATTTTTCGTATTTTTCTAAACTAAACATCAGCTTATGCAAATTTACAACGTACTAGTTGGTGTTTATTGATGGGTGATTTACATTCTAAGCGCCACACACACACAGTAACAGCACACTACACACTTCTAGTCTGCAGACTGTTTGAATCACTATAAATGTGTTAGGAACTGCGCACGTGACATCGAATTGTTTAAGCCTGCTACAAATTCCGCACACTACAGACTTCTATTCTGCAGATAGCTTGAATCACCATAAATGTGTATAGAACTGCGTACACTTCACCGCTAACAAATGATACAGCCCACTACATACTTTTTACTATTGATTTAATGTCAAGTGTAATAAATTGATGTTCATCTTATATAATATTTCCATATGGCATAAATGAAACGAGGAAATTAAATATGGTCCATAATAAACCCTTTTTCAAATTGCTAAAAGTGGCAACAAAAAATCCGATAAAATAGATAGTCTGGTACAAAGATAATACACGAATTATTTATATTATACACGAATCTAAAAGATAATTATTATTTTTATACCGAACCAAAGTATACTATTTGAAATGACGCAACTACTAGGCTCACAATTGGCTGGATCTGAGTATCACTGAGTACTTATATTAATTATAAATAAAATTAATAATATACTGATTATATCGGTTGTCTTGTTTAGGAGCTGGATTTAAGGACACAGGATGTTTGGTTAATTAATATTTGGTTAACACCTCACAGCAGCATAACAATTATAAATTAATCATAAGATAACTACAGATATTATTATGTTTTGTTTAATAATTGGGACTTGAGTATATAATACTTACATTATATGAGAGAACTTAACAAAAATTCTTTAAGAGATCTTTAGATAAAAATATTTACGAAATACTTTTAAAAGATCGTATCGCAATTATAAAATCCATACGATTGCCCATCTCCTAAAAACTTTAACATTAAATTAATTATTAAAGTTACTGAAATTCCAACCAAACAACGACTTTAGTAACATATCGTTATCTATACTAATACTACTAATATTATAAAGCTGAAAAGTATATTTGTTTGTTTGAACGCGCTAATCTCAGGAACTCCTGGTTCGAATTGAACATTTATTTTTTCATTGAAAAGACTATTTATCGAGGAAGGCTTTAGGCTACATAACATCACGCTGCGACTAATAGGATCGAATAAGTAATGGAAAAGGTAATCCACGGGGACGAAGTCGCGAACAACGGCTAGTTATACATACAATAACTGTGTCGATTCTTCTTTTATTCCTTGGTCTTACGAACAAAATTGAATCTACGATAAAAATCATGTTTCGATGCATCTATGGGACGTCTTCCCATGATAACCTGTTCCGTACAACACAAGATTGGACAATATATATAGCTTTTATCGTGCCTTTCATAAAGTAATTACTCTTGTATTAAGGTGAATACGTCTTTGTTCACAGTCATGCTCGCTAATTAACATTGCTTTCATCCTTTTTCCCTTCAATGAATCCCACGGGATTATAAAAGTGAGTTGGTCCAAGTTTAAACAGGTATAGTTATTTAGAGGGTCAATTACTGGCTTAGAAAAGCTTTTTGTCAAAAAAATAAACATTATTATTAAAATGAGCAAAACATATATTTTCCTTTTAAATCTATAGGTAAATAAACAACGATTATTTAATTGATAGTTTGAATGATGATTGATGTACTTAACGACAACTTTTTGCCTTTGCCTTTTACCTTAGGTTCCTGATAGATTATATTAAATTATAAGGTAAATTAGGTTTAGCATAATTATGACATAACGAAACCTAAATGACGAAATAAATTTTAGTTCAAATGTTAACTATTTTTAGTATTGCCCTTTTTATAGTGGGGAAATCCTCATTCTTCTACCAACCAAATACTACTGTGTTTTTTCTCACGACAGACGTTAAGGATCACGGGCACCAACGTAAACTCTTCCGCGACTTCTAGTATTGATCTAATAAGATAAAATAAAGCGATAGGTCTGCCAAAGTGACCTTCCCCTAATGACCCTATAATTGAAATCAAATTTAGTTAGTAAAGAGAACAACTATTCTATGTGGCGGAAAAAAAGCTAGTAAAGAATAATGACCGCTTGGCGCAGTGGTAGCACAACTGCTTTCTGCGCCAAGGGTGGTGGGTTCGATCCCCGCACCGGAAAAATATATTTGTAATTTACATTTGTATTTTTCTGGGGTCTGGGTGTTGCTATGTATTGTATGTATGTATTTACAAAAGAAAAGTATGTGTATGTAATTTATTCCGTTATCTAGTTGCCATAACACAAGCTTCTGCTTAGCTTGGAACTAGATGGCGCTGTGTATAAATGTCCTGAAAATATTTGTTATTTATTATTTAATATTAAGAACTTGAACCACCAGCCAAAGATAGTATCAATGGAAGCTCAGCTGCAGATCACGTCCGACTATCGAGCTAAGGATCGAAGTATGAACCTATCACAGACCGACCTGTCTATTACATCGGGTAATTGGACAAAGTGTTTTGAGATGTTGTGAGCGATAAGAAATTATTTTATCGACCCGCTGTCGCATGCCGCGTTCATAGTTCTATTTTTTGTGTACACACCTTAAGCTCAGCTTTGATTAGCTTATCGTGTAGATGGGGTATTATTGATTTCGTTTGCGACTTTTCTTATACATAACCTGTGCACTGGATCTTATTAATAAAAATTTATACGCTGCTTCTTTAGGTTAGTTAAGGCTTACTGACACAAAATTAAGCTTTCTATTTCTAAAAGAATTTTCAAAATGATGGACGCCATTTTGAAAATTATTTTTTATCTAACGACTACAAAATGTACAATCGAAAATCAAACATTACTCGTATTTATAAAAACAAAAAGGTAAAATTATTAAAGTTAGACGTAACTTGGAGTGTAGTATATAATTAATAATGTGTCTAATTGTTTCAGATTGCTGCTGGCGGCAGCCATCGTCATAATATATTGTATATCCTGGTCAGAATCAAAACATCACTACTCACACAATGTAAGTCATTTATTGACATTTATAACACGCAAATGTAATAAATTATAATGGTATACACAAATGTTATGATACCTCATACCTACCATATATACCTTATGTACCCATAAGATGCGGTACCAATGTCTTAATTCCAGGGTTTTCCTGCACACTATACCCAAATTAATTCAGCAGTTCTAAGCGTGAAAGACTAACATAAATATATCTATACATTCATACAACCTCGCAAACATTTGCATTTATAATATTAGCAGGAATTAGATATTTTTATTAATTGTTACGTATGCTAATAAAGTTTTGTAAATATACTATATATTTTGGCTATGAATCATTTAAAAAATCCACAATTGTCAAAAATGAAATTACATGGACAAGACCCGATATTAAGCAATAGTTCGATAGTTCATTGACCCCATCTGACGGCAGACGTACCTTAACTTTGGACAGGCGCAATCATAAATCACCTTCTAACCTTAAAGTCTCAATCAATTAAATGACACCGTTTTCATAAGACGTTGATAAATATTTGCCTTTTACGAATCGTCGTGTGAGACCTTTTTGGGCTGTAGTTTTTTTCGATCGAATTTTAAAATTATTTTTTTTAATCCGACGTTTATATACTGCGTTTTAAAATCGTAATAAACAAATCAGAAAAATTCCTTTCGAGGAACTTAACGGAGTTTTTAACGAAATAGAACGTTCAATAAACTATTCCATATTCAAAATTTTCATTTAAATGTACAGAACTGACCATCGGATAGCTCACCATATTAACATATTCCCACGAGGCTATGAAAAGCCGCTGGTTGTAGTTAGTCATAAATTAAAAGCCGACACAGTACACCCAACGAATTACTTTCCATTTCATTTGTAGATATTACATCTAAAGCACGTGGAGCACACAGCGTGAGATCCACATTTACATGTAACTCAGGGCTAGCAATCGCTACACTATTTTTTATCAACGTAACTCTAAAGAAAAGATCTCGAGAAAAATTTAGAAGTGAGAAGAGAGAGAAAATTATTCTGTTATGTGATCACCGCAAATTTCATACAATAAAAGCACAATTTTTTTAAATGTATGAATGAAAAAATATTCAAATAGGTACAATCGTATCTAAAACACGATCGGTTTTTTCCGCGTTGCAAAAATAAAAGCTTAGGGAACTTATCAGATCACCAAAAATACTACTGTTTTCATATTTTTCTTTAAATATTTGTGCTTTCCATTCTATGTTATTTGCGGTGATAATAATTTGTCCACTTTTAATATACATATCTTATCCTGTCAATACAAGGTTAGAATGATCCATTTTGGTACAGTTTTTATTTAAGATTTTATTATGTTTTTACCCGACTGCCAAAGAGGGTAATGTTTTTCGAGTGTATGTAAGTA
>JADANM010005263.1:6359701-6375109 GCA_026213755.1 Eurema hecabe | reverse complement strand
ATTATATTATTTTTAAAAGAACATCCAGGAAGCACAGAGAGTACCAGTGAGAGCAGTTCCACGACGGAGGTTTCAGAGGAAACAACGATCACCAGCAGGAGTGAGAGTACCAGCGAAATCTCCTTAACTGAAGGAAGCACGCTCTCTGAAGGAACTAGTAAGAAGTCATTGATTTTTCAATATAATTTTTTTTGTATAGCTCCGTTCATAGCATTATATTCAAAATACATTTAAAAAAATTACTAGTGTTCTGTAAATTGGAATGTTAGTTTGCCTCAATACAAGGGGATTATTTTAAATACATATCAGGTATCACAGAGTGGTCAAACCTTCTTCACTGGTTTAGTTTGGTGAAGGAGACCATTGAACGACGACCACTGAACAGTCGACCACTTAATCATCTAAATTAAAATCAACATGAAAACGACAAAAAACATAATTTACGTATTTATTCACTTAGGAAAACTGCTCAATGTGCTCTATTCTTTCTTATTTAAAGCTTAAGGAGGAACATGATAAGTTAATATTTTTATACAGCGTCTTGGGATTGGTCTTCGACCATCGAACTGTTCACGAAGAGGCCTAAGTGCAGACCACGTAAGAAACAGGAGAAATGCAAGAAAAGCAAGTTCGGATGTTGTCCCGACGGCAAATCTGCAGCTGCCGGACCTTTCGACGAAGGTTTGGGAACAAATTACTCATATTAGTATTAAAATTACTCTAAATGTCAGTTGTATGAATCCACAATTCACATTATTGTTAAATTGTGAAGACAATGAGTCTTATTAATATATTACTCTTTATAATATGTCTCATATTTGTTTAATCATTTCACTGAAAATCTTTAAACTACAAAAAGTTTTATTTATTTTTTATATGTTATTCTAAGGTTGCTCAAACCCGCAAACTTGCCAAGATACCAAATTTGGTTGCTGCCTTGATGGCGTATCTCCCGCACAAGGTTCTAACAACAAAGGTTGCCCGACCATACCCTGCAATGAAACACTGTTTGGTTGCTGCAAGACAGACAACCTCACTGCTGCAGAAGGCAATGACGACGAGGGCTGTCCACCACCTAAACCAGAATGCGAATCCTCTAAGTAAGAAAAGCATAATTACAATTCCTTAAACTGACAAACTGTAACTGATAAATCTAATAAATTCTTATATTATTTTTAGATACGGTTGTTGCAAAGATGGTCAAACTCCCGCCAAAGGAGAAAAGAAATCAGGATGCCCAGAAACTGCAACAACAGGTGACTTATAATAATTTGATAAGGCGAATATAGTTTCTCTTAAAAAACTAACCGAGCTGTTTCACCGACGAACTAAGTACATAATATGATACTTGGCATAGTTAAGTATAATTTGAGCATATATATACAAGAAAAGTTGTCGTATCCAACCTAATGTTCCAGAGATTAGTGCATTCGAACAAAGAAACAAACTCTTCAGCTTTTATAATATTGATTGTACTTTTATTAACAAATCGTACCTAATTTTTATTATGGGTATGTTTATGTCACCGGAAGATAAGAACAGTAAATTTATAAATTTGCTAGGAAATTTATAAACCTTCGTAGGATTTTAAACCACATTTTCGCATACATTTCGCATATTATTATTTTATATATAGGTGACATATATATGAAATAATGATAAAAAATTCTAGGCACAACGCCGACCACAACGACACCAGCGATGCCCAAAGCCGAAGATTGTAAGAGTTCACAGTTTGGATGTTGCTACGACAATGAGACCGACGCTTCTGGGCCCAATGGGGAAGGTTGCCCCTGTAGTATCAGCGAGTTCGGTTGCTGTCCTGATGGTGTTGCTACAGGTAACTTAACATACTAGTATTATAAACAAAAGAAATAATCATTTATAAACATTAAAACATAAACATTAATTTAACCAAACAGTAAAAAGAAAACATTATAAGGACCGTTGTATCATTAAACTTGAATTCCTAGTATAATTAATATATGTAGGTGTATATTTCTTTTATCCATTTCTGTTCTTACTTTGACAGTAGAGTACAAAAGTTAGTATTTTGCAGCTCAAGGGCCCACCCTGGAAGGTTGTGTAATGTCATGCAATACATCTGCATATGGTTGCTGTTCGGATGGCGAAACACCTGCCCATGGGCCAGACTACGAGGGCTGCTGCTTGCAATATCGATTCGGTTGCTGCCCCGATAACTATAAGCCCGCAGAAGGACCACATCTAGAAGGTAGATTACGAATACTGCTTTTTTCAGTCAAACAAAATGTAAAATGGTAACATGGACATTTTCTAGTGTTATTTTTATAAAATAAAAAAAAAATGTTAATTTTCAGGTTGCACATGTGCCAACTCACGCTATGGTTGCTGTCCGGACAATGTAACAATCGCTCGTGGACCCAACAAAGTTGGTTGCGGCTGTAAATACACTGAACATGGCTGTTGCCCTGACAGGTAATATTTTTATAATATTTTTTATAAAAATAAGTAACGATATTTTTAGTGCAGTAGATTGGATATTTTGTTAAGTTTGTATATAAAATATTAGTAAATAAATGGCACATTATGACTTAGTACGACCGTTGTTACAAGTTCGAGTATTATGTTTCAATAATATATCTTCGGCTCCATCCTTCTCCCCAATTTTCAGAAAATACAATACATACCCTTATTTCCCTATCTTTCAAAACGCATATCTTTTATTTGACTGTAAGCAAAATTTTACAGACACACGCCAGCTCTTGGACCCGATTTCGAAGGTTGTGGTTGTAACACGTATCAATTTGGTTGCTGTCCGGACGGAGTGACGCCAGCGACTGGGTACAACCAGCAAGGTTGCTCTTGCCAGGAATCTAAATATGGTTGTTGTGGCGATGAAATCACCCCAGCAAAGGGCCAAAACCAGGAAGGATGTGACTGTTCAAGCAGTAAATATGGATGCTGCCCGGATGGCGTCAGTGCGGCAGCAGGCAAAAAGTTCCTTAACTGTTCCGACGTACCCCAGAATAGACAAGGTAGCAATCAAATTATTCTTTAACATTTAAAATGAATTTTTATGCTTATAAAAGTATAATAAGCCTGGCTTGAATATACCCTTCTTTCAATACTCTGTGTTAAATACGCTATGATAAAAATACAACTTATTCGCATTGGACCGATCGAGAGTAAAAATAACATTTTTACGGTCAACCTACAATTTCATTAGCATAGCAAATTATGTTAGTAGGCATTTCATATTTATAATGAAATTATTATAATTATAGGTGTCTGCTGGATGCCGAAAGACACCGGCCCATGTACTAATTACACGGTCAATTACTACTTCGACAAAGAGTACGGTTGTATGCGGTTCTGGTACGGTGGTTGTGAAGGCAATGGCAATAACTTCCTCAGGGAAGACGACTGCAAGGACGTCTGTGTGCACCCCTCACCTAAAGGTACAACATCTCCTATTTATAGAACTTCGAAGAACTTTATCCGGCAACCTCATATAAAAAAAGGAATTATTATTTCACTGGATAACTACGAACCAATGTTTTCCAGTTAAAGTATAAATAAAAAAATACGACTAGATAAAGATTTATATTGCTTTTCAGATGCATGCAACCTACCACCTTCAAAGGGTGGTTGCGGCAACAACACCGTACGCTGGTATTACGACTCAGCTCGCGAGCAATGCTCTCAGTTCTACTACAGCGGTTGTGGAGGCAACGATAACAACTACGACACACAGGCGCTGTGCCAGAAGCATTGTGAAGCTGAGAAGTATGAAGGTAAGCGTTTGTGAAAGAATTCTATATTAGTGTTTTGTCTTAGTACCTAGTATTAATAATAAAATACTCATGGTATAAATGGGTACACCGTATCTTTAATAAGAAAATAATAGCCTTTGCATACAGTTACTGACAGAATTTTTACGAATGTACGTGTATATATGTTGAGTATTTTGTTCGAAGACCAGTGCACGCTGAGCATGGAGCGTGGGCCGTGCGCCGGCAACTTCGTGCGGTGGGGCTTCGACGTGCACTCGCGGCGCTGCTCGCAGTTCGTGTGGGGCGGCTGCGGCGGCAACCACAATCGCTTCGCCTCCGAGGCCGCTTGCATGCAGAGTTGCAGCCCGCCCGGCGAGCCCATAGGTAAGCCACGCACATAAATATTAAAGAAGATCAAAATATCTTTATTAAATTTTATAATACCTATTTTTATAACAAAGTGCAATCCTTCTTTCTTTTATTCCTTCAATGACTAATTGGATAATTGCAAGTGTGATGGTATCATAAAACATTCGGGTATGGGTTTTAAACTAACGTTACTTCTTCTTCTATACATATATCTTCTCTTTGCCTTATTGCTTGTGGTAACTGGTATTTACTAACCTTACACGATTAGCGGCATGTCTGGAACCGCAAGACGTCGGCAACTGTACTGAGAAGTATCCGGCGTGGTCGTTCAGTGAGACTGAAAACCGCTGCGTTCCGTTCTACTACTCTGGTTGCGGCGGCAACCGCAATCGCTTCGACAGTGAGCAGTCCTGCGCCAACGCTTGTCCTAGCGCTTATGGTAATTATAAGCCGTTACTTTCTCATTTAAGATTGGATATGAGATTGTAGCAACCACGCCAGTTATAAATTCGGTGAAAAACAAACAGATTAACGGGCAAGTAATATTGCTAAAACACTATCTCTCAGTCTTCTAGTGTTATATGTATGTGCATGGAGTTTGATTCATATTATCTTTAAGATTTCAATTTGACATAAACGATCTTATGCTGTATGGTGTGTGTTTAACAAAAATAGCTCACTGACAACTAAAATCTGCGTTCCCTTTTTTTATTCTTATAACATCTGAATCTTCTTTTCTTCTTTACTCATTCATTCTCTATTATTCTTTGATTTTATATATTCGCATTTATTTCTTTATTTTTATTTTTATTATAGTGCCAGAAAAGTGTACTCTGCCTGCTGTTCCTGGTGATTGCGATCGTTATACTGAACGCTGGTACTTCGATACAGCCCACAGGAGGTTGGTTCGATAATAATTGTTTTAACAATTTTTTATACTCGCACTATTATTACAGGTAAGTTTCTTTAAAGTGAAATTTCCTTTCATTTTAAAACTATCCAGGCTCCCAGGATAGCAAAAATTGTTTTTCAGGACCTTGTTACATTCATTTCATGTCACATACGGCACCAACAATTACTATGTATTAGTATACTACAATACTAAATCTAATTCATAGGTGTCGTCTTTTCTACTACGGTGGTTGCGGTGGCAATGAAAACAACTTTGCAAGCGAATCAGAGTGCGAGAACCGCTGCGCCGAGCGAGTCGAAACGACAACAACTGTGCAGCCCACCACGGTTGCCAGCGTTGCGCGATACGGTTTGTACTTATATCTTTTACCTATTATTACTTACTTATTTAAGACTTGATTCATCAGAAAATCAAACACAGCATATGAAGTTGACAATTAAAAACTCTAAAATACCTACGTAATTAAAACTAAAATGTTATGAAGTTATTCCTAGCTTACCATTATTATTAATATCTTTCGGCACGTTATTTATAAAAAAATGGGGCATTTGTTTAGTATGTCAAATTGTCTTTCCTTTTGCCTGGAAATTATAACATTGCTTTACATATTAATTACTTACTACTTACTTTGTGTATTAATGAGTAATTTCTGGAATGTTCCAGACTTCTGTAACTTTAGGCTGGACCCGGGCCCGTGCGTGCAGTACGAAGAGAAGTGGGGCTTCGATACGTCGCGAGGGGCGTGCGTGCGCTTCACGTACGGAGGTTGCGCCGGCAACCGCAACAACTTCCCCAGCCTCGAGTACTGCGAATTGTACTGTGCATCAGAACCCGGTGAGACAACTTCGAAAATCGTGTATATGACTATTATATCCAGAAATAAAATACTAACAATATATGACAATGGCTTAAGAAAATCTTTAAGGATTTAAGAATAATAATGGACATGAAAAAACACCTCGAATGGAGATCGAATACTTACTTACTATGCAGATAATATAAGCGCTTTTTTCATTCTCTGACCTACTACGGATGTATACGATTCCCGCGTTTTTTCGTTTTTGAATGCATGGCCAACTGATAGCTGCTTTTTATCAAAGAACACATCTTTGAAATTGGTTTAGGAGATAGTTCAGGAAATTTAGCTGAGTTATTTTTGCACAGCGCCATTTGCCGCACGCACAGCAGAACTTTTATTGTGACAACTAGATAACGAATAAATTACATAGGCTTACTTTATTTCCCTTACTCCATACATTTTATATATCGCAACATCCGGACCCTGGAAAAATACAAATATACTTCATACATTACACCACTTTAACATAATATGCAAAAAATTTAATAACCATATTTGGCTATTATTATACAGAAATATATTTTTCATTAAAGTTGGTGATATTTGCAAGCTGCCAATGAGAGCTGGTCCGTGCAGTCAATCTGTAACGATGTGGTTCTACGATGAGACCATTAACTCCTGCAGCCAATTCACTTACGGAGGATGCGAGGGCAATGGCAACAGGTAACTATGGACACAGCGAGAGAGCTGTGTACTTCTAAAATTTATACTTACCTAGTATATCTCAAACATATGTGAAGAGTAGTTTGTATAGCATAGGACTTAAAAATAAGACTTTAAATTTTTTTCCAAAAATTTTTTATAAATATAACACCAATTCAATTTCTATTTTAAGTATTTTTAACAGAAGTATTTCGTAGGTGGACTTCTATCAAGTTCAATAGCACCTAATAGATGCGAGTTCAGTGAAAGATGAACATTTGTTTTTCATATGTTATTGCATAAAATAACAAGCTTTGAATTTCAGATTTGAATCTCGAGAAGCCTGCGAGAGTCGTTGCAAAGTGGTTCCTACAACAACAACGACAACCACCAAGCCCCCTGAAACTACAGTTAATTATACGGTAACCAACGAATTCTTCGTGAAATACTGTGTATATAATAAACGACTACACTATTTACCTGTATTGCGGTAATTATACAATTAAAACTTGATAAACCTTGTAAATAATATCGGTATTTTCTTTTCGGTATTTATGAAAAAGATCAAACGTAACTTATTCCTAGTGGATATCCCCAGGCTACGGACTAAGAGTTTAGTTCCACGTTCATGTGGAAAACTGCTCAAATATGGAATGAGCTCTATGAGTGGATCTTCCCCGAGTGTTGTAACCTGGCTTTATTTAAAACGAGAAAAAACTGGTTTCTTATAATGGAGCGCGTTACATTTTCGACCGCAGCGTCGCTTGCCATCAGGCGATCTGTGGTCAAACGCTAGCCCATCTCAGTATAAAAAAAGTAAAACTAAATAGGATTATTTCGTTGAAACGCAACAGACTTACGGCGTCCGTGATGAGTGCCTGACGCCAGAAGAGCTAGAAGATTGTGAAGGTCGCGAGGGGCGCGTGTGGTACTACGAGCCGGCGAGGCGAGCGTGCGCGCCGCACGACAACGCCGGCGCCGGCGCCGCCTGCCGACACACCGCCGTCTGGGACTCGCCTGAGGAGTGCGAGCGCTTCTGCGGCACCTTCCAAGACCTAGGTACACTTTAACAACTAAATCATGACTAGCAGTCTAGACTTGACTAGATTAGGAAACGAAGAATCTTTTTATTGAATATACTTTAATATAAAACCATTCCATCTAGATGTATGCCGTTATCCACTGGACGCCGGTACATGCACGGATTCGATCCCGAAGGTGTACTACGACGCGGCGACTGACGCGTGTCTCCCGTTCAACTACAGCGGGTGCGCGGGCGGCCCGAACCGCTTCTCCTCTGTAATTGAGTGTGAAGGTGTTTGCAGGCCTCAATCGGGTACGTCAACCAGCTGAAAACCGTGAGCTGATGGAACCCTTGGCGGTTAATGAACCACGATGGGAAATTGCGAACAGAATTCTTTCTTTATACTCTTTCGTTATAATCTGTTCATTTATGACTGTTTGTTTTCCGAATAAATAGAAAATAAATAACATAAAATAAATAACAAATATATAAATCCTTAACTTAACTAACTAATAAATAAATCCTTAACTGCGTTCATATCTCTGTAGTGACTATGCTTGAACAAAAAGACTCCTGATTCGTTTTACCTTTAAGTTTTTGCCAGCAGCCAGCAGTTGAACTGTTTTGGATAACTTCTTATTAGGATATCTAGGATCATTAAAACATTCGTTGTATTGAATTACTAAAATCACAAATCTAACTATATTGCCATTTACCGGTTTTTTCTCTGTTCAGATCCTTGTCACGAAGACGTAGACCCTGGAAACTGTTTGGGAGAAGAGTTCTCATGGTATTACAATGCAGCCAAAGATGTTTGCGTGGAGTTTGTGTATGGAGGATGCAATGGAAATGGCAACAGGTTCGTTTTTTATTGGAAATTTTTATTTGCCATAATTATAAAGTTTTGACTATTTCTATATCCTTTCTGCTTAATAGCTATATTTGTATACAATTTTTTGTTAAAGAAACAGGGCTTGACTACAACTCACCTGATAATAAGTGAAGTTTTGGTTTAAGATGGAGCGTTAACATTAAAATAAAGTGAATTTAAACCACCGACCATGATAAATAATAGATTACAATCTAGAATTTGTATGTACATTAATAATAATAAAAATTCCTTATAATATATACAACGTGTAACAGAAATGTGTGGTCATATTTAAGGATCTCAAAGAATACCTAATTTTAAATTAATGTAATAAAAATTCATTTCATTTGAACTATTTATAATCAAGATATTGATTTTGTATTTCTATTGAGCAGCATATCGATTTTTAAATTTATCGACACTACGACATCACTTTAGAGCTATCAGCTGTTACGTGTCAATGACCGCATGACCCTAGGACAATGTGTTTCGTTGAAAAAGTTACTGCTGTCTTTGTCATTAGAATTTGAAAAGTGATGTAACACTTTTGTTTTGATTTTTATATTATCGATTTAATTGATGAATAAATAAAATAATAAATCTCAAATATGTTTATTTCAATCTGGGGACTTGTATATAGACTATCTAAAAGCATTTGAACATCACGCAAAAATATGACCACATATTTCTGTTACACGTTATATATGTCAATAATGAAATACACCTTAAAACTAGAGATAAAAAATTACAGCAAAAAGTGTTTTGACAATTGGCGGCCTTATCACAATTAGTGATTTCTTACATTTATTTTTATGTACGTACATATATGTATTGCGTTCGGTTTTAGGTTCGAATCGCAGGCTGCGTGCGAGGCGCGCTGCCGCACGCGACCCGCGCCGCCCGCGCCACCCGCCCCGCCCACCACGCACGCACCGATCACAACACCAACTACGCCCGCGCCGGATGTATTACAATCTAGATTTGTTAGTATATAGCATATTTTATTACACATTACTAAATAAAAGGAGTTTAAAAGCAAACATGCCTAAGTCCAAACCTTAAATGCAAAAACACCTCAGACTTACACTATTTTTTTATTTACAAAGAATTTATATATATTTAATTAGGATCATTTGAATAATGTATCCTTTTGGATTCACGAAAATCCTTTCTGATAAAATAATGGAATTTATTACGACACAGTGGAAATTTGCGAATTACTCAGTTCAAGTTTTTTGTGACTGAAGCGCATAATTTGCTTTTATTAAGTCTTAAACTCATACTTTTTAAAACTTACATTGTTTTTAATCTTCAGAACACCGGTCATATCCGGCATTATGTTTGTTATCATAGAGTACCTCAAAGTTTAAACGAGCTATTAAATGCTAATAGCAATTTTTGATAAGTTAACTTTAGTTTATATTTCATTGTGATACCAACTGAATACGATTGGTAGAATTATACTATTGAACTACATAGTAAACATATCGGATTCAGGGCAGCGAATGCGGCACGCCGGCGTCGCTGCAAGCGTGCGGGCGCAACGTGACGGCGTACTACTTCGACGAGCGCACGCAGGCGTGCCTGGCCGCGCCCATCGGCGCGTGCGCGCTCGCTGGCGTCTACCGCACCGAGGAGGAGTGCGAGCGAAAATGCGGCGCCTTCGTGGGGCTCAGTAAGTAGTAGAAGCCGTAGTAGCTCTACACGCTTCGTTTTTTAGAATTAAAGGACCATAAGTAGTTTAGAAGTTAGAACGAACTCAATTAAAAACAGAAGGCTCAGTTTAAGACTAGTGCTATCATTTATCACGAAAAAGAAAAATCTGCAAATTTTTGTCGAAGTTAAATTTATGAATTTTCTTGTCCTTCAATATTTTAAGAATATAACCATCGTAGAAAGGCACTCACTGTAAAAATATATAAGCGCTGTTGAAGAACAACACTCCATCTTATAATTTAATTTATTTTTTACTTAACATTTAAGTACTCTTTTATAAAAAATTGTGGTGAGTGTATTAATGGTAAAATAAATCTAACGTTAGATCAAACTGTAATAGAGCTACGTAAAGCTTTAAATTTATATATCCTACAAACGTACAACAACGTCATGTAGGTATTGAAAGCAAGTTTCACTTTTTGTCTAGACGTTTGCAGCGCCGGCTTAGACCCTGGCCAGTGTATCTACAATATAGAAAAAATATACTGGGACGCCGTGACTGGGCAGTGCTTGCCGTTCACGTACGGAGGCTGCCTGGGCGGTCCCAACCGCTTCTCGAGCGTCGAAGAGTGTTTGGAAGTCTGCGGCCATACTGCACCCGGTAACCCTTTGGGCAAAACTACTTCTAATTTATTCCAATATCTATATTAATTAACACTTATCTTTATCTTAGTTTTTATGACATTAATACCTCATTTAGCTTTTGCAAAGCAATAATATGTATCCAGAATAGATCCAGTAGAATATTATAAAATGCTTGACGACTGCATCACTAACAGTAGTTTGGCAAAAATCAGCAAGGCTATGGTACATTCTAGAAGTATATAATTTCGTGAATGCTTTTACTTAGTAGTAATATAGCCGATTTCAAGCTTATAGTAGTACAATTCTGAACGCGCACATCAAAAAGAAAGTCTAATTGTCTTAGTCTCCTTATAGGCTATATTTAATAAATCTTTTGCTCGGACATCTTGAAGGCTCTCCTTCCAACATATAACTAAACTTGATGTTCGCGTTCAGAGACATAGACACACTAACATCTAACACGCAATGGGTAGAGAGCTCGTGCCTGGAGGCAGTGGAGACGGGCGAGCGGTGCGGGGGCGGGGCGGGCGGTGAGCGGCGCTGGTACTACAGCGCGCGCGACGCCGAGTGCGTGCCCTTCGTGTACGCGGGCTGCGGCGGGACGCGCAACAACTTCCGCTCGTACGGCGACTGCGCGCACCGCTGCCGCGTCATCCCGCCCACTGGTACTGTGTTCTGCATGCGTTCGCGCAATATCTGCCTCCGATACCTTAAGGGCACAGATTTCAAACGATTTGGAGCACCGGCTTACTACCGTCTTGATATGTGGCGTGGCGTTATTCTTGCTGTTATTGGAGCACCGTGAAATCATAGTGAAAAAAAGGGTTCGAAAGGTGTTCTTATTAAAGAACATTTGAATTTTGCATCAAACTATAAAAAACCAGAGCAATGACGCTTCTGCATGAAATTGTATGTGATATTGGAAAAAAAACAGGGATCTGCTTGTTTGCACGAAGAATGGCTTCTGCTTTAAATTAACATATTGTTTCTTAACAAAAAATATTAAAGAATATGATGCTGAACTGAACAAAGCACTGTAGCATTTGTAAATAGTAAACATATTTTACGATTTGTCGTTAATTGTTATCGTTTGACGTTAAAACCTTTACGCTTGGATATTTACTATCATTTTCTATTTAGTCTTTACCTTAAGACGATTAGTATATTATTGAGGTCTTCACTACAGAGGCGAACGAGGTAGATCCGGACTGTTCCGCGTACGTATCGGAGTGCGCGTCGCTGCGCTGCGTGTACGGCGTGCAGCGCGTGCGCGTCGGCGGCTGCGAACGCTGCGCGTGCGCACAGATTGAAGTCGACTGCGAGCCACTGCGACAAGAGTGCGACACCCTCCGCTGCAACTACGGCGTGCAGCGTGAGGTCGGCTCCGATGGATGCACTAGGTACCTACTCTACACTTAGATAACCATCCTCGAAACCGAAGGTTAAGTTGATTAAGTTAAGTTGCCCCAACTTAACTTAATCAACTTAGCCCCAATTAAGTTTGTTGGCATGCTGTCTCGACGTACCGTACGTGCGCTTGTATTGAGATAAAGATAATAAGCAAACATTATTCGTAACAGATGTCGGTGCTACGACCATCCGTGTGCCAGCAAGGTGTGCGGCGCCGGCGAGCGCTGCGTCGCGTCCGCCTACCGCGACCCGCTCACACAGCAGCCTGCCTACTCCGCTGACTGCCGCCTGAGTGAGTTCGATTATCTACGAAAATTCGACATGGCATTAGGACCCTTTTTATAGTCAGACGTCTTGCCACATGGAATGGATGTTCCAATTAGACATGTTTTATAAATTTTTTGAGGAGTAAGCTAAGTTGTTTTACAATGTATGCATATAAAAAATAAGGTATTAATTATATTACGTATTATAACAGCTAACAAAACGGGCTCATGTCCGGCGAGCGAAGACAACGCGATGGATTCGCAATGTCGAGATGAGTGCTTCGACGACGCTGACTGTCTCGGCGTGGCCAAGTGCTGCGATCTCGGCTGCTCGCGGCGCTGCCTGACCCCCGCACCCCCCGCACCACCCACACCCTCCCCTACCGCGCCTGCGCCTACTGAACCCACCTATGTTCCAGGTTTGTTGCCAGAGCAGATCATATAAAAAAGATATAAAAAAATATATACGCAGGAGACGCGTCAGGAGGATTAAATAGAAAAAGTACCGTCATTAACTTAGTTAAATGTGTGCCGATATATTTCATCCTAAATAACGGCGGTCCTTTTTTATTTACATAAATATTTATTAGAACAGTGTATATAAGATAAATTAATGATAGATAATACTAAAATGTAAAAACTATTCATTTCGCTCTTCCGAACGATCTCTACTAAAATTTCCTCCTCACAAAACTAAATTCTTCACTCTCTCTAACTCTTTTACTGTCTCAGCTATATCTTTATGGAATTCTTTGCCCCTCAATATTAGGAAAGCTAAAACTCTGAACTCCTTCAAAAATCTTGTCCATAAGCACTTTCTTTGTACTGCTTTTAACTCAGCCTTGTCCTGAATATAAATTTATGTTTATATTATGTATATATAATGTGTGTCTATGTGTAGATGTATTTATTACGTTTTTTTAAAGTTATAAGTTGCATTTCGCCACCCGCTTTACTATTTCTGTACTGTCCAATATCTTTCCAATTCGTTGCCTGGAAGAAATCACATACTAGTGATAAGGCCGCTAGTAACAAATAATAGATTAACGACCAAATACTCATACGCAAATTAAATTTAGCACGCCTTAAGACTCGTAATTTTGCCAGAATTGTATGGCGAACGGTCAAATCAGACCGGTTTAAGTTGTACTTAAATTTAAGTTGCGGGTGAGTATGACTGCATAATACTGTCTTCTTAATTTTTTAATTCTTATGTAACAAAGTATTAATAAATAAAAAATAAATAAAATAATTGTCTCCCCCCCTTAAAAAAAAATTAAAAAATTCAAATTAATTCGACCTATCATATGCTATAGAAACGTAATGATAATTAGGAAGGCGAGCCCCCCCGGTAGCTGACCAGAAGACGGAGCCGGCGGTGCGCGCGACGGAGGGCGGGAGCGCCACGCTGCGCTGCCTGTTCCACGGCAACCCGCCGCCACGCATCACCTGGCGGCGCGGCGAGATCACGGTACTACACTCACACACACACACACACACACACACACACACACTCACACACACACACACACACACACGCACACACACGCACACACACACACGCGTACACACACACACACACACACACATTGTCCCTTTTTATTTTAAAAGAGAAATTATCACAGTTTTTAGAAGAAAAATATATTTGTTACTCACCACCAGAAAATATATTTGTTATTTACATATTATGTATTTTTCGGAGTATGGGTATGTATATTAATATTTACAAAATAAAAGTAATGTATAATTTGTCCGTTATCTAGTTAGTCTCAATAACACAAGCTCAGCTTAAGGCCCACCTTGATACTAACTAGATGACGCGGTGTAAATGTCTTAAAGTATTTTATTTTACTTTGAATTGGTTTTAGATCGATGGGGACTTGGGTCGGTACCGGCTGCTAACCGACGGGGCGCTAGAGATAGTGTCGTTATACCGGAACGACTCCGGCGTGTACATCTGCGTCGCCAGCAATGAGCTGGGCGTCGCCACCCAGACGGTCACACTTGATGTCGGTGGTAAGTTTACCAGATTGTGGTTTTTGTAGTACTTATATCGTGGAATTCTGTAAATGCTAGCTAAGAAACAGTGCTATAGTATTATGTTCAAAAATCAAGTCTAAAAATCTCTCTCGTACATTGTTAATTGGCAAATGTTTTTGTATTCAACATTGTTACCGCTTTAACTGTGTATTTGTATAACCATAACAAAGCCGTATTTATTCATCTTGGCTACAAATAGAAGCACAGTAACGTAAAAATACGTTTTGTAATAATACTATAGCAACTGCAGTAGTTTATTTGCACGATTTGGTCTTTATTCTGTCACTATCACTTTTCTGTCTGTTGGCTAACTTTCAACTTATCTCAATTCTCGTGGGACAGATGTCAATATGAGCTTGTTATCTGAGCACACACCAATGTGGCGCTAATTGATGTATGCAGTGTCTAATGACGCCCCCGCGGGCTAACAACCTATAATGGCATAATTTTGATATCAAAGTCTGCGTGGAAAAGTGTTGCAACTAAAATTTTTATACACTCATTTTTACTCAATCATGAAAAAATACTAAGTTTATTCCTATTTATATTACATAGCACCATTTTACATTTTGAATCAACTGTAACCGCCAGCTATAATGAGAGATTTGTTTATAAACAATATATCCATCTGCAGCTAAACACACGCAACTAAAGAAAACACCGGTTAAACATTCACCAGATGTATTTATAAATAAATTATAAGTTCCGACTTACAACACTTTGCCAGTGGGCCGGTAATGGTTCGCAGAGAACATTAGTCCGTGAATTAAAGTATATTGCGGGCGCCAGTCGGTTCCGCCCCTCGACGCAGACATGAGCTGCACACCTCATTTAACGCTCCTAGTGACATTTGGCTTACTCTACACCAACGTGGCTTCGCAAGGTTTACTCCCTTTAGTGGCTTATCAAAAGTTTTGGACTCCCAATATTTCACTGAAACCTGTCTTAATAATATCTT
>JADANM010005263.1:6292708-6310632 GCA_026213755.1 Eurema hecabe | reverse complement strand
AAATTTAAAGTATACTAATTGTACCTAGTTCTAAATAGTAGTTGTCTAAGTAAAAATTGTTATTGATAATTTTTAGGTAAACTATATATTTGTATTAATAAAACATAAATAAGGGTCTCCGTCTATGTTCCGGAAGGATATAACACACTGTGTTGACTCTCAAAAAAAATACATTTCGTTACATAATGGTCATTAATTAATTATGGTAAATTCTATTTGTTTTACTATAATAATATCCAAATTACTGGAATTAATAATAACCTGATTTGGAAACTCCAGCGCCAGATGTCTGAACACATCGTACAAAGTGTGCGCGAGCGGCGGGTTATGACGATTGGTGGGCGCGGGGGGTGAGGCAGGGGAGGCGGGGGAGGCAGGGGAGGAGGGTGAATGGGGGGCGGGTGGAGATGGGGTGGGTAGCGGGGTGGGGCGGTGAGGGGGCGCTCTCAATGCGGCCGGGAGGGATAGCGCGGTGGCAGCTAGCACGCGGCGGGCGGCTGCTTCTGCCGCAGCTGCTGGACCGCTCTCCAGACGCGCGTCTACGCAGGACGATAATGAACTGCTGGAAATTCAATGAAAAATGCTTGATATCAGAGCACTTGAAATACATTGTTTATTGCTAAGTAGTACAAAGCAGTCTCTCATGTCACTGTATTTTTTTTCTTGTACACAGTCGTTTCCGTCGTCATGTCTGAGGGTTGTGGTTATCATTGAACCAAATAAGTACTTGAAACTATTATTTTTATTATTTAATTCATCATGCTGGATTCAAAAGAATGACGTAATACATAAATAATATAAGCATCCAAATCGCTAGTATAATTTAAATATGACACATTTTCTTATATGAATCTGTTAAAAAACAAGCTGAATTTACCTTGTGTTCAAATCGACAGGTTGCTTGCTCTTTGTCTCCTTCTTGACTCTTGGATCAGGCAAGTACTGTTCCAACTTCTCTTCAGGTTCCGAATCGTCAGACTCTATTAACTGGCTCAATTGGTACTCCATATAATAATTCAGATCTGGAATAAAGATAGACATTTTGGATATAAAATATGTATGGTATTTTTATAACGATTCTTTAGGCGTCGTTTCTTTAAGAGCTTCCTTTAGGCTTAAATATATGTCTTATTGGAATCTTGCAAGCTCAAATGGACATTCCTAATGTAAGTTTAAGACAAATACATTTTTTTGTACATACAACATCATTTTCAACATTTTTGCAAATCACTTGTACATATCATAATCGTAAGTTTTAATTACTTTTTGAAGTTATTTAAGTATCTAATAACAAACAAATGTAAGAACTTAATCAACTTAAGATTTCTCAGTTATCAATCATTAAATGAGGTTTTTATAAATATTTTGGAAATATAATAATAAATATTACCCTTTATCGGAGCCTTTCCATAGTTAGGCTGATTGGGAACAAAGCTAGCGCCGACGCGGGACGATCCCGCGGTGTTCCACTCCTCAGCAGCTGGCGTTGTCGTCTCACCACACTCAAATTCTACTAAATCCTGTTTACGACACAAAATTTTAGCATGTATAGAAAAGTAACACAGTGGCAAGTAGCAATATTAAGTGGCAAAGTGATGATATAGAAACGTCATGCTTAACAGTTAATTTTATAAAGATAATTTAATTAAATTAATCCAAAGCTACTGGAATCGAAACTTGGCTAAAATAGGCTTGATTAATTGCTTTCTCCATATAGCTTCACTAATAGTCATAATATTGCGCATAGGTTATTTGACTACCTAAAATATCTACTAGCCTACTAACCCTTAAGCACCTTTTTATGGCGCGAAACCACATGTAGTGACTAATATTAAGTCTGGTTACCTGCAAGAGGGCAGTGAGTGCGTGTCTCGGCCACGGGGGGAGGGTCACAGCTCTGCGGGCCAATCCCAATATACCGCCGCCTTCTGCCCAACTGCACCACCCGCATTCGCCGCACAGCGCACAAACACGCCCTACGACCTATACAGTAAAAAAATAATAATTTTAACATTTAATTAAAATGAACAACCGAACAACTACAATAAGCAACAAATTTTTTTTAGAAGTATATATTCACAGAGGTACACTTTTAATATATGTACTTTTTAAAGGAATGAAGGGCTCTAATTTCAAAATAAATAAATTTTGATAATTGATTTTTAACAGATATCGACCGTTTAGTAGTAAACAAATGATTTTGTTTTCACTCATATAGCACTTACTTTAGCGCACAGCAGCAGGTGGTCGGCAGCGTGCGTGGAGTCTATTGTGAGTATGTGCGTGAGCAGCGCCTGCGCGAGCGCCGACGCGAGCGCGGGCGTCAGGATGCGCACGTCGTCGCGCGGCGCCGCCGGCGACGTGCCGCTGCTGGACGTGCTCGACCGCTTGCCCATAAGCGCCATGCGGGCTTTCAGGGTCAAACGCGCGCGCTAAACACACGAACATTATTATTATTAATCATCATATGAGTTTTTTTAAACAAAAAAGGATCGGATTTTTTATTGAATTTCAAAGTACAATAAATATTATAAAGTAAAATAACACACTTGTTTGACACTTGAACATTCAACAAACATAATTTCGTCAAGCAATATCTACCATTAAGAATAAATAAATATAGCAATATATTGACATGATTATATAACAAGCTATACTGCTAATATGTTCTGCAAATTTCCGGCTAGCACTGCGTCGGTTATGAGTTGGCGTTTCTCTTAGAAAACAGGAGTGCGTCCAGCTCGTCTCAACACTATGTATAGTACAGTATAATAAGAGTGTTCACCTGCTGCTGCTCGAGCGCGACCTGAATGCCGCGGCGCTGCGCCTCCAGCTCCTGCATCTGGTGCAGCAGCTTCTTGTGCAGCTTGCGGCGGTGCAGCTTGCACTCGGTGGCGCGCGGGGGGGGCGCGCCCGCCGCCTCGCCGCCGCCCGCCGCGCCCACGCGCCCGCCCGTCACCCAGTCCCATCTACACATACACAAATAATAGTACAAATATACCCTCATTCCTTAACCACATAAAAAAACTTTTCTCATTCATAAAATTTTTACTTAAACCCTTTTCCAACCAAGAAAATAACTATATATACATACAAAATAACACATTACAATACTTAATGTTTTAATATTGCACATTGGACAGAACTACGTCTAGCTGTGTAAAATAGACAGAGTTTCTAGTCTGACTTCTCCTGTTTTTAAGCCATATTGTATGAACAAAAACATGTTTTTTTGTTTGAGAAACAAGTGTTCACTTTTAGTCTTCAAGTGTTAACAACATTTACAAGTAATTATAATTTTCTTCTTACTTTTGATCTAATTTAAAATATACCCCAATAATCTATTAGTAAACAATTTCCATATTAAACAGTTAGCTAGATAGACTAAAATATACCTATTGTGCGAGCTAGCGGAAGAGGAATTCCCAGCGGGAGCGTTCTGCGCAAGCGCCGCATCTAGTAAATGTGCTAACGCAGCCAACAGGGCCGCAAGCAAAGCAGGCGGTGCAGGTCCGCCACGCACTAGCTCCAGCGTACGCGCCGCCAGCGCCTGCGTCACGCCCCCGTAGTCGCGTGACCCGCAGTGCGCGTACATGCTCTTACGTGACATGTACATTATTGATATCAGGCATCTGAAATATTTATTTTGTAAAGATAAAGTTCCAATCAATATTAAACGTTTATTTTGTCAATACCGTTTACTGTCAAATTCATAATGAAATGAGTTACCAAAGTTAATAATAAGTCTACTCAACACTTGTAGGAATATTTAATGTACAATCAAGACAACACACCCAACAATATAAAGCTCACCACGAAAACGTTTAAGCATTGTACCATCTTCACTGCACTATTTTCCGAGCAGGCATATATTCTTCCACTAAGTTATCTCACATAGGACATACCTATCTAACTGCTGCGGCGGCGCGTCGTGTGCAGCGAAGGCGTCCGCTAAGCGGTCAGCGAGCAGCGGGCCCCACCAGCGCGCGGCGCCGCACAGGCGCGCCAGCAGCGTGGCCAGCGCCGCGCCCGCGCGCCCGCCCGCCTCCCACGAGAGACCCACAACCCCACTACACCACTCTGCACTCACTTCGCCGTATTGCTGAAAACATAGTTACTACATATCACACTTTTTCAAAATAATAAAAAAGATATCTGTTCACTGTCCTCTAAGGTTGCAAGGAACAGTGTTCAGGGTTGGATTAAAAGTCACTTTCAGAGATACACGCGTTCAGAGATAGTCTATTTTATTTCAGCAACTTAATATATAGGATGAGATGAAATTGAGATTAACACATATAAACTTAATATATAAGATGGGATGAGATTAAAATGTAGCGGAGTGGTAGTTGACCGACCGGCGGAACTGATGGAACGCAACTTAACTTATTATTACAATAAAACATACAATAAGCATCCGGCATTCCATCGCCGGATGCGGTATTGTTTTACACCTATTTTACTAAATTATAAACAGTAAACTAGGTAGGAACGTGTTGTACGGTTATTGACCCGTACAATATCACACCTACATTAACATACAATCAACATAATCATACAAACATGGTAGCATGTCTGTCCGATAGTTCAATGATTATAGCTTAATGAAACATGGCTAAAGAAGGCGGAGTTATTGTTAACCCACATACTTAGCATTTAACACATAAATTAGTAATATCAAGTCTAATATTCAAAGTACACTTACCACATCATTAACTTGGAATAAGAAGAACAGCAGTAGATCGACCACATTCTCTGTTATAACTCTCAACTTGTCCGTGGAAGCTCTATCTAAGAGAGCATCTGACGTAACGAGCCCTGAGTCGACTGCTTCTAAAACTCTGTCACTACAATCTGGTACATTCTGTAGGCGTTTCAGTATGTTTGTGCAATTGTGTAGCTGCTGCTGCAGCTCTATGCACTCCTGGTAGGCTAACACTACTTTAGCATCAGTCTCCGCTTGGTTGAGATAAGCCATCATGTGAGCTGCATTACCATTGTATAGCTCCAAATATGGATTAATAAAATCAATTAGCTTGCCTGTAGCCAATCTGAAATTAAATAAGTTGTAAGAGGTAGTGACGTTGTTGTATGGGGGAAATTTCTTTATAAAATGAACTTATTACATATGTATTTTAAAACAATGTATACTAACAAAAAACTGCTAAAAAAGGTCTATATGAACCTAAATACAATGAAAAAAAATCACATTAAACTTGTGCTTTTGTGCACTGGTAAATCTAAGGAATATAGCTAATTTATATGACATAAAAATAATACCTGAATCTGCAGCTAAGGTCTTGATGTAAGGCATTCAATGCATTAATAGAAGCGTTCACATTCGCAATCTCTGCTATCTCTCCATAGAACCAGCCCAATGGTATCTTGCATTTCATTGCAGACATACCATAACGACCGATAGTTGTTATCTATAAATAATAAGATAATAAAAACAGTATAAAAAACATTTATTCACATTTTTCCAATAGAATAATTGAATAGAATACCGGAACAGTTTATTGCTTATATTATATGTACCTTCATATATCTGCACAGGGGAGGCGGCTGAATGTCAGACAAGACCAGATGTTTAGTCGCGATGTCTGTAGCGAAAGCCAACTTCACACAGTCCGTCTCTTCACCAACCGTCCAAATATCAATACATAATGTTACCAAATCCGAACAAGACGGTATTATCTGCAAATAAAAAAAACCTTAATAATTTATTCAACAGGTTATTAAAAGATAATATCATTATACAATATAAACAATATATTTTTAAGTATATATATGTAAGTTTAAGCTCGTTATTAACTATTATAAGCAAGTCATAGTTGAAATAAAATTCATTTTAAACGTAGCAATCTTAACAGACACATCTTCTTTTCAATCTATATGATGTGTAGTTATCTGGAATTATTTCGGCACTAACACATTCCTGACATGTGTACATGACAGTCAGACAGACAGACAGACACACGCACGCACGCACGCACGCACGCACGCACGCACGCACGCACACACACACGCACGCACGCACGCACACTTACCACGTCAGTAAGGCGCACGGTATGTCCAAAGTCGAGGACTATATAGCGACGCGCTCCCGAGTGCATCCGCTCCACGACCAGCGTGTGCTGCGGCGGCCGCGTCACCAGCGCTGCCCACGGGATACCGCACTGCTCTTGCTCCTAGAAACATTATTGATAAACTTGAAGTTAAGTTTTTCTTTATTTGAAGTACATTACTTACAGATGCAATAAGAGATATCAAAATTGTAGTGTAGTCCTTCCAACCATGTACAATTCACAATGTGGTCTTCCCATTAGTAAAACAATTTTTATATTTGATTCAAAAAATCCCGAGATTAATAGTTTTTTTCCTCACCTTAAACAACTTATCTTCACCCTGCTCAGGTTTATCTTGGGGATCGCAGTCCATCATAGAGCCGTCAGCATCATCCGGCGAATTGGTGTCCTTGGAGGACTGCTTCATTTGGCCCTCTTTGACAACGGTCCATAACTATAAAAAAAATATTTGATACAACATCTACCACTTCAGTATGGTACTTAGTATCTAAATATATATAATTCAAAGGTGACTGACTGACATAGTGATCTATCAACGCACAGCCCAAACCACTGGACGGATCGGGCTGAATTTGCTATATATTATGCAAATTTCAGCCCGTCTGGTTTAACCATCTGGTTATGACGTAGACATCCGCTAAGAAAGGATTTTGATCAATTCTACCCTATATATATAAAAATAATAATGGATAAAATAGGGGATGGAAGTTTGTATGAAAATCCACGCGGGCGGAGTCGCGGGCAACAGCTAGTGGTATCATATGGTGCATTAGATTTAGAGATGACATGATCATAAAGAAATGAAGATACTATTTTCTCAAATATTATAAAGTGTCTGATTGTGTCACTTTTTTATTTAACTGCGACTTAGCTGGCTAGTAAACTAAATATAATTAGGTAAATAACCTGGTGCGGGTCAGCGGAGTGTGCGCTAACAACAGGGGGTGGGTGAGAAGCAGCTGCTGACTCCAACTTAGTGCCGTCGGAAGCCACGTGGCAGCTCACGTGAAGCGGCATGGCCTCGCCCACGGCCAGCGCACCCAGCCCGCCCTCCAGCTCCTGCCAGCTGTTCTGGCTGCTGTTCGATGTGCTCTTCATCTCGCCTAGATTTAATGTCGATGCGTTATATATGGGATGCTAATCAGACTCAGTATGACATTGATGTCATTTAAATTATACGCAAATAAATGTTTTTTTAAGCGTAATTTACAAAGTAACCATATGGAAAAATTTCATTTGTTCAGATAAAATACAACTATTTTTGTTTACTGTATAAGTTACAATATAAACTTACTGCTATCCAAAGGCATGTTAAGCAGATCTCTAAGCTGCGATTCTTGCTTAGGCGCGGGCGGGGCTTGCACGTCACCGGATAGCACGCTCGCGTACGTAATTGGCAAAGACGAGCTTCGCCCGAATTCAGGTATTTCCATTGAGAAAATACTACGCTCTAGAGCGAGCCCGTAGAGGCCGAACCTACACATATTTCCAACATGTTTATTGTGTCACATTGAATAATCGTAATACAGAAAAAAATTAACATAATTATTAAACTATAAGAGGGCAAGTCAGCATTAATATATTATGTTACCTAGAGCGCAACAATTGATGGTACGGGTTACTCCGTTCTCGCAGACACTTGGCAGCCTTCTCCAAGAGGGCGAGACAGCGCGCCACGAGGTCCGGCGCGGCGGCGCGCGCCGTGCCGTGCTGCGCCAGCGCCATGAGCCAGCGCAGCGCGCCCGCCGACTCGCACGCGCCCACCAGCGGCACGCACTCTATCACGCTACTTGTCAGGCTGCTCTCGAACGTACACTTCCACGGCCGAGCCAATTGTTTCACACCCCTGAAAACATAATCAGTTACAAACCCTCTAACTCGCAATACCGCCGCATCCACAATACAGATACTCACTCGCTAGTTATGAGAATTATCTTCACACACTTCTTTGCGATGCTCCGGTTCGCGCACAGAATGCACTTCTTCAACAGCGCACTAGTGTGTTTCTCAATAATAGCTATGCATTCCAGCTGCTGCGTTTCCACCGGGTTCGGCGATTCTTTATCTTTGCTCTTTTCGTTTTTCGCTAACCGCATACGTTGGAGTCGGATCGATATTACCCAACTCAAAATATCGAGGGCCAGTTTACGTTTCTCGGTCTCGTCCTTGCTGACTGCTATCTCACAGAGTGTGTTCAAGAAGCTGTTCGATTCTAACATTGAAATTCTCTGTTGTCTCTCTAATGGAACCTCTGTGTGAGGTGTCGATCGAACTGTGATAGATATTTGATGCAGCCAATCGCATCCGATAAAGCTTGATTTCTTTGTGCTGCTTTCGCCCGACTTGATTGGCCCTTTATTTATATCTTTAGCCGGATCAAACAATGTTTTTATGTGAATCAGGAATGTTCTACCACGGGCTCGATAAAGTCTAGGGCTAGTGAGAATCAAAGTACCAGATTGTTGCGTCATGTCTAAACCCGATGAAAGCAACAAAGGACCAGCCAGAATTTCTGCGTTATGAGCTTGTAAATATTCTTCACTGTTTACAGGATTTTCAAGATTTGACAAATCCGCGTCAATAACTGAAAAATGAACTGGTGAATCAGATCTCAAACCATACGAGGCGTCCTTGTTATATCCGATACCGTGTAAATTCTGTTTTAGTAATGTTACTTGTATTATTGGTAAATTAACAGAATTTGCTGAATGCAGTGTAAATCCAAATTCAATGTGAGCTAATGACACATTGTATGGTAACGTTAGTTCAAGAACGTGTTCGTCCCAAGTGGATGACGTGTTTTGTAGTCTCCAAGAACGGTTATTTTGATGATCAGATCTGGATCTTTGCGCTGGTGATAACTCGCACCAAAAACCTGGCACCACAGCACTGTAAGGCACCGTGGGATTGGGGCAGTAAGATCCAGTGAGAGACATTAAGGACGTCAAATCAGTTAGATCTAAGTCAGGTTTGTTTGCTAACATTATTGGCGTCGGTGTAGACCCAGATATATCGTCTTTCGGCGCTCGTTGTAACATATCAAAATCAATATTTGCGAACTCATCTTCGTTCGTTTCACCGGATGCGTCCTTCTCTCCGTTATTAAGAGCATAGAAGTATATCATTCCATGCTTTGTAGAGACACTCAAGCGCTCTACCGAAGCGCAGTACACGACCGATGTGAAGCGACCTTTGGGTACTTGCTTCCGAGAGATTACGTTAAAGTCAGGAAGCGAATACAATCTTAGTTGACCATCGAGACCGACGCAAGCGAAAGAATATTGATCATTTTTATCTACTGGAAGTAAGCACAAATCTACAGGACTTTCATTATATGGGAGCTCTTTAATACTTACAGGATTATCTTCTAAAGTATAAATAGATGTTTTATCGTTAATTTTATAGTAAAGAAAATATGCCTTAATGTCATTATCGTCAGTCTTATCGGGTTGGTCAGAGATATCATCAACCTCCATTTTTACATCACCATCTGCATCTACCTCTTCCTCAATTTTCACCTTATTGGGTTCGATTGAAGATATAACTACCAACAAATGTTCTTTATCTTCAGATGGCAAAAGATGTGTTACTTTAGCGTTATCCTTTACGTTTAGTTTAGTTGGAAGACTAAGACACTGGATAGCTATTCCTTGAGACACGGCCTCTTCGGGTGGGGGATCACTATCGAAACCATCATTTGGATTGATACTAAGTACAGTCTGAGTGCCGGCTTTGCTTTTAGTTGCTGACGGTAATTTAATCTTTTCTGTACTATCAACACCTTCATACCATTTCAGGTCGGATATTTCTAAGGGACCCTGGCCAGTCATATTGAGGTAGTGCGTAATTGGATCTCCTGTTACTGCATCTGTTTGATCAACTATTTTTGTAATAACAGAATCCAAATTACCACTCTTCCAACTCTTCAACTGCGATATTTTTCCAACAAAATCTAACATAATGCCTTGTTCCGATTCCGGGAGCTCCGGTAACAAGGCAGTGGGGGGCGGAGGGGGGAGTACTTTAAAGTGTTTGTTAAAAATAGTCTTTTTTGGTCCCCAAATTTTACAGTCCTCTTTACTAGACGATGCATCTAAATTAAAAACATTACTAATTTGTTCATCTAATAAGTTTGTGCATTGTGGAAGTTCTGTATCTTCATCTGAATATTGAAAGTAATTGATATCGTCGTATATGTTTGCGTCGTCTGTTCTTTGTACTGCACAAACTTTTTTACTGCCTCCCGGTTTTGAATGACCGCTGCTGTTGGATGTGTGAATCACTGTAGTCATAGAGCCTGCTGATGAATTGTGTATATCGTAGGTTAATAAAAACAACATTTTATTTGTACATGATAAATTGTTTTTCGCTTCATTTTGGTCATTCATGGCTTGAATGTTTTCCTTGGATTTTTCTGGATCACCAGCATCGAAAAGTGCTTTGCTGGAGTCATCTTTTATTGGTTGGTTTGTGGGTACAGATACGGTTCGGGTGATAACTACGGCGCAAATGAGAGATGGTTTAGCCTTAATTGTATTTGTTTCTTTTTCTACATTTTCACTGTTTTGTGCTTGAGGATATGTTTCTTGTTGTGATGCCATACCAATAAAAGTCATGGCGGTGAGTTCAATTCCATAAGTAGCTAAAAATTAAATGAAATGCATTAATTTTTCATTCAAATAAAATGTAACAGCAATCATAGTCAATAATACTTACATGAGTCCTTTTCTAAGCTTGCAGACCAAACCTTATGACTGTCCATTGTGAGAATACCACTAAAGATGGAATCATAGGGTGATAAATGTAAGAATTTTACTAACTTTAGGCCACAATCAAACTTCCATATGTTTACTTTGCCCCCTGTGGTACCTGTCGCTATAAGATCTCCAGTGTTACCCTTCGATACTATTCTTACATTTGGACAAGGTACTGCACAGGCTGTGGCATTTGTCACCTGTAAGTAAATTGTATATTATTAGCCTACAAATAACAAATTTTTTGGTATATTAATCTTAATTTAACAAAGTCTGAAAAGCAGTAGAAAATATCTACAATAACTTACTGATATTGGCACATTGTGAGTGTACTCGCCGCGGACGAAAGGGCAGTTAGGCGAGTGTCGCTCATGCTCCACCCAGGGCTCATCCGACTTCTCCCAGCAAACCAGACACACCATACATGTGAAACACATTGCTCGGTCATCTCCACTGGGAGAAGGCTGGTGGTAAAACCCAGCTTGTGCCATTCGAGCTGGCAATGCCCATCTAAGAAAATTATTTGATGTAAACACATTTTTTGTAAATAACAGCAAATTACAATATATAAAATATAAGAATATTTAATTGTGTCTACTCGTAATAATAATATAAATAAATAAACATGTATTCCTCTACATTTGTACAAGCATACACTACCAATGGTATTAATACATACTAGTTATTTTACAAATCTTTTGATTTTTTGATAAATACTATAGGAGTTTTATTTTAACAAAGCATCAATATAGCTTTTTGTAAATATATACATTTACAGACAGTGGTTGTACATCAAGTCTTTAATCTACTTTTAAAATTCAATTTAATACTACTTACTTATAGTCCATATGAGGCCATCTTTTAAATGTTTCTTTCCTCTCCGCCTCAGAGTACATTAGACCTCTGGACTCATCATCTCTGTTGCATGGCATCAGTTCATTGGCTCTCTGACCAACTGCCGATGCAATTGCCAAGGCTGGTATTCTTCTGTTTTGACCTTTTAACTCTTGGACTATACCAATCATCACTAAACGAAGAGTTGATTGTTGTAGTGATATTGTAACTGTACTCCACTGAAAGAGGTTAATTTAATTTAATTAATTAGTCATCTATGACAAATATAAATATTAATTTATTACATACATGTTAAATCAATTAATGAACTCAAAAAATCCTACGCATCAAAAAAGCAATAAAGAAATTAAAAAATATAATTATAATTGTTATTATACTCTCATGACGAGTGGTTATTAATCATAAAAATTTGAGTGTGATTAAACAAGTATATGGGTTGCGATAGGCTCAACATGGTCTTAATAAAAATATAATGCAATTTCTCACATCTTAAACAGTTTTTTTATTGATTGTACTCACTTTTTGGGCTTTAACACCTTTTCTAACGGGCTCCATGTCAATAGCTCTTTGGAGGTCATTAATGAAGTCCGGCAATCCTTCAATGGAGTGAGCGTCAAGACTCTGCACACATTGGTATAGTAGCACAGCCTACAATGATAATATTATTGTCTATTTGTTGCTAAACACTTTTCATAATAAGACATTTAATGAAAATTCTCCACAACTAAGCCTAAATTTGTAACAAATGTATTGTGGTAATCAATAAAACTAACATAACACATGAGATTCACAGAGGTCACATTGCACCATATTTATTTAATTCAACTTTAAGTTATATTGGCATTATTATTAAGATGCTGTTGGTTGAGTCTTATAAAAAATTACATGGACTATAGAATATGACAATAGCTTAACATCAAAACAAACCTCTGACAAAACAAGTTCGATTCTGATTGCACTGTCTGGCTGAGAGATGGGTAAAGGCCGCTGAAGGGCCGTATGTAGAAGGAGCACTCCATTATAGTCAGTTCGAGCGCCTATTCCACTATTGTCCCATAAAAACACTCGGTCAGCACCTGACGCATATTCGACACCCAACGTTCCATGCTCATCTACAAAAACAATACAATATACTCGATTAACAAAGCCGGTAGCAATAAATTTTAATACGGTTGTATCAGAATAATTGTTTACCGAGAACTGTCAAACGAAACAATGTAGGACATGTAGGTAATCTATGTGGAACTGGTCGTCATTTTAATAGAACATTTATGAAACCCACATTTTTATGGTTAATGCCGGCTCATTGTTAGTAGTAATTCTTAACAGAAATTCTTTACTTACCCGCTGAAAGGTGGGAGCTCTGAAGTATCACACCAGAATTAACATCCAAAACGTGTACACCACCCACGTCAGTTCTCACCAAAATTATATTTAAGTTGCTGTGATACGTAAGTGAAGCAACAGGAAAAGTCATGCGAATATAGCCATCTTCTCGTAATATTAAAGAATCATCGCCCATCGTGGCCGTGAATACATCTGTCTGTTCTACGTAAACGCCATTTGTAATTATATTTTTTTTACGTCAAAAATTTTATCTTTGATGGCCAGTTTAAAAATTTCAATAGATAATATATGAAATTATCTATGACAAATATAAATCATTGTTTAATATTTTTATTCTCTATATTATAGAAGGATTTAAGTATACGTAAATGATAAATATATCATCCTTATTAATTATTATAGGTACGAAATTTGTATGCAATTTTTAAAATTATTTATGGATATGACTTCTTTTGTGTAGTTAAAGTGACGCTATAATGAATTTTAGATTCAATTGTATAAATCGGAAGTATTTGTTTGTATGAACGTATTACTCTCTCTTTTTATTTATTTAAAGTATTATTTATTGGATTCTTTTTTTGAATTAAATGATAACTATCTATATTCCCAAGACGTGCTCGAAACTATTTAAGATAACGCTTAAGACCTATAGTTAAGGGTATGGTGAAGTAACTATATAACTTAACTAAGTGAATGGTACCCGAGCAAACTGAGGTGCTCGACAAATATAATTACTCAGTATCTTAATCTATCTCATTCATGTTTTCGTTTCAGTAATGGATGTAAACAAAATCTACAACCCATGTAGGAATCAAGTTATTTTTCATTATTATTATTATTATTATTATAGCGTGCATGCTATTTCTAAATACGTTAATTTGAGTGCATTTTCGTATGATACTATAAATAAAAACTATTATTGGTTTGACAGGAAAAATAAAACACTTGTTTTTATATTATGTTTATCATAAATTATAAAAAATAAAAAAACAGAATATTTTTACCAAACAATATAAATGGACGGATATATAATACTTTAGCTTATTTTAATAAACATTGTATTCAATAAATTAAAGTGAACTTTCTTACTATTGTTCTAAATAGCACCTAAGTCAGACCAAGAACACAGGTTGTTGGTGACTCATACATATAATTAGTTTTTTGTTTAAATTATCATTTAAATAAAAAAGGCTTATGCTAAAACAGTAATAAAATGACAGTTTATTAAAATTCCCAAGATTCCAACCATTTAAGACTGCTCATTGTAGAATTATCCTCACTGGAATGAGGTCCTGTCATTCCATAGGCCAGGGGTGAGAACAAATAGAAGCTATAAATGGTTACGGATATAATGACGCCCATTATAGTGTGATATACAGTTTTACCAAGTTCTGGGTTCAAGTAACTTTGAATACTGCGTAGTAAATACTCTGTGAGAATACCTGAAACATAGATGTGATATATTTTTTAACACTTACTATTTTTATACTATTGTTTTGCATTATTGAAAAGTATTAAAATGTAAATTAAATATTTAGAAAAAGAAATTTTAGGGTAGCTTCATATAAAAAAATATTTAATTTTATATAGATCATAGACACTAACCAGTGAGCATAGAGCTAAAGATGAGCGCAGGGAAGTAATGGTGGAAGTAGAGTACGCGTCCCATGGCCCAGAACGGGACGTAATGTAGTGCCCATCCCGCGAAGCTCCAAGCCGCACCGTTCAGTAATCGCCTTTGATCTTCATCTATATTAAATTAATACTTAAGTTGTTAAACTTAGTTTAATAGAACCAATATTAATAATTACTGATGGAAAAGGGAATGGAACCACTGAACAACTGACTGGCCGACTGGCACAAATTCTCTTCGTTGATTCTATAGAAATTTTATTTCAAATTTTCGATATAAAGGATATGTAGAGTCCTATGGAGTGATTAATGAGATCAGAAAGTTTGTATAGAAGTCAATTATTATTAAAGAAAAAAAATCTTATATTTTGACACTTCATTAGAATTAAATCAACATCTCCTTCACTATTTTGTGACATTAAATGAAATATCGGGGACTGGGTTTAAGGCGCAATCAATCGCTTGTGAAAAATAACTTTGTATGTTCATTAAGGCTTCTTCAAATGATACTCATCGTTTACTGTTTAGTCATTCGTTCTACGTACCAAAAATGAACTTTATATTATTAGCCATTTAACTAATTACCCGGTATCGGTGTTCCGAAAGCTTCAGCTCGCTTCTCTTTAATGGAGTTGACGACGTAAATCATGGAGAACAAAACAAGAAACGCTAGATTCGTCCACCAGATAATTGGATTTCCTAAGAGATATATCCTATGAGCACTGCCTGAGAAGAATTGCCCCTGGAAAAGAGAAGCTTCCGTTATTACTATGTTTACGAGGTTAAGTAAAGTTTCTATTAAGAACTAGCGGACCTGACAAACTTCGTTCCGTCAAAAATTTTCTCGACAGTTATTCGATATTTTCTCACTTTAAAAACCATCCTTAGACTTCAAAGAACGTAACTTAAAAAATAATTTGGCCAAACTATTCCAGGTGTTATTGAGTTTGCGATTAATTTAATATTATAGATAAAAGAAAAATATATATACATATAAAAAAAATACTATTAATTATATCCACATAATACTTTACTCATCAGAATGTGTGCTTTTAGTTAGAAAAATAAAAAAAAGTCAAATCACCTGTAAAGTTTGTTTAAAAGTCTATGATTATGCTTACCCTATAGTTAATAGGCCACTGCCACGGCTGCGAAGTGACTTCCCCCTCTTTCGGCTTAAGGCCAGCATTGCCTTGGAACATTACTGCGTGGGATTCTATTAGCCGCTCTAAGAAACCAGACGCGTACGCCTCAAAACTCATCTTGGGTACTGAAATTCGATTTATAATTTAGACACTAAACTTTTGTTGTACTTAACAATAACATTTCATTGCATTTGGCAGCAGTTAAATTAGAACTATCTGATAATTTCTATTCTAATGGTTACAGAGATGAAATGAAAAAATTCTATCATTAAATTTAAATATTGAAAATTGATAAAGCAATTGATTAGGCAAGACATTATAATATGCTAAAATTTAAGACATATTAATAATGAAAATAAGTATAGATTAGTACTTAGTACCACAACCCCCCTTACCACCACCATAACAAAGCCTTCGACATACATCCATCAAATATATTATCTTCAACATTCCATAGCGCGTTCTTATCTCTCAGGTTTGAGTTGCAGGCCACTTCTTGTTGTTCAAATCCCCATTTTGGAAGCTGCTTGCCCGATGTTGTTAGAACACATGACTGTGGAAACATCACAAGTTTTTTTATATACATAAAATAGTGGACAAACAGATAGCCGAGCCCCCTGATGGAGAGTCATCATCGCCACTCATATAGAACTTACTGACAAACCAGCATATCATAAACAATTAAAAAAATCAAAAAGAAAACAATTAACATTTATATTATAAAAAGTTGTAGGTTTGCAAACATTTTCTTTGGTTGATTTAAAAAATTATTTGTTTAAATACTACTTCTGTGTGAATTTTTTTAAGCTAATTAAATCTTGATGGTTGCCAATTCTAATAAAGAAATATGCATAAATTTTTACCTGTAGATAATGGACTAGAACAAGTTTACTTCGCACAGTTTGAATTTCATCACCATCCTTTCCACCTGATACAATAATTTTCCAAACATCATTTGCATCTCCAATACCATCCTGGAATTAAATATAATAAATAATCGATCTCCAGTTCGTGCTGTTATGTTTATGTTAATAATGGAGGATTAAATATATGTACATACTTTTCTTTTGTTAATAATTACATGTAATACATAACGCGGGCCAGACCCCAGAAAGGTACAAACATTTATTTGCAGTGTAGAGATTGAACACAAAGAATCCTATGCAAATAACCAATTGGTCAAATAGGATAGTTTATAAATATTTGATTATGATCTCATACAACAAATTTTGAAGCACTTATGTTTAAGATATAAAACGGGATATATAGTTATATTTATTAATAAATAGTTCATGATATAAAAAGGAGCTGTCACCTCTCCATAGCCGGTGACTTGCATGAACTTAGTAGTAACCGGCGCCTTCTCTCTATGCGAGTGCAGGTTGCGGCCGGTCGCCGCGTGCGTGAGCCGCACGAGGTCCCCACTGCGGACTACCACCACACCCTCCACTTGCTCCTTATCGTATGGCTTTATCAACCATTTGTTGTTGTCGTCTTTGTGCGTGTATGTTGTTATCTGCGAACGTTATACGGGGTGATGTTGTAATAGAATTTTTGTTGAACATGTTTTTTGATAAGTTTTAATAAGATGTATAAAATCGATTGATCTTATTTACCATATCTATAATATACTACGCCAGGAAATACTTATTATACTACAAGGTGGTATAGAAAACTATTGTTGTTATTTAAAAACTAATCTGTAATTCATATTATACATTTAAAAACAGACTTACTATACTGTCTGTTATACTGTAGACTTGAAACGCTGAACTAATTTCGATTAGTTTTTGTATATAATACTTTATTATAGCCTTGAACAGAGAATGTATTCGGGCTGATGAAACAATATTACACAGCTAATCATTTTTTTATTACAAGTTTTTTTTTTCTCCAGCTATCCCACCTGCTGCTGCCTAGCGCCGGCTCCAGCTGGATACAGGTGATGATGCGAGTGCAGATAGCCGCCGCCCGTGCGGTGGTTCTTGAGCGTGAGTGCGGCGCCGTACGCCAGCACGCGCGGCGCGCTCGCGTTGTGCAGGCTGTTGCCCTCCAGACGCGCTTGGAAGCCCGACGAGTAGAACCCATCTCCGTTACCGCTG
>JADANM010005263.1:6259561-6285277 GCA_026213755.1 Eurema hecabe | reverse complement strand
GCTCTTGCTCAAGAATCATTAGACAAGTATGTTACATCTTCGGGGTCCTCCAAATCATATGGACAGCTGCAAGTGAAGAAGGTCACGTCTCAAGTAGTCGCTGGAACACTTACGGAAATAGATTTCGAAGCATCAACACATGAAGATATCATATCTTGTCACTCGAAAGTGTGGGATAGACCTTGGCTGAACCAAAAAGAAATTGATGTCGAGTGTCATATTTTAGATGGTTCGAATAGTAAAAGCAAAAGTAGAATTTCACATTCTAAGTCTAGACGAAAAAGGAGTTCTCCAGGAAGAAAAACCAAAGAGGACCCAAATGATCCTCGTTATTTATATTTGGCTCAGGAGTCTTTACGTAAATACCAACTGCTAAAGAAAAGCAAAGCTAGACATGATGTTATTTCTGTAGTGAGGGTATCTAAACAAATAGTTTCAGGAATTATTTACAAATTGGATTATTTAGCGTTACGAAAATCTTGTCCCCATAAAAAGGGTACGTGCGGAAAACAAGATGATATAACACTTTACTGTCACTCAAAAATATGGGATCGACCGTGGTTAAATCATAAGAAAATCGATGTGAATTGTGAGGAAAGAGACCAGGAAGATGAAAATGAAGAACCTAACAGACAGAAACGAAGTATTTTTGTTGGAGATTTCGTTGAGAAAGAGATACATCATAAAAAGTATATAATGTTTGCTCAAGAAGCAATGCAGAAGTATTTGCAAATGAACAACGCTAAATATGCGCACAAATTACTTGAAATACATAATGTAAGCGAACAAATTATAAATGGTGTATTAACGAAAATAGATTTCTCTATTTTAGAAAGTAAATGCTTAATAGATGATGAATATTCAATGAACGACTGTGATTTTCAACCAAATAACGTACTGCGTTGTATATCAGAAATATGGATTAAACCCTGGCTTAAATCAGACAAATATATATCGGTCGATTGTAATGTGAAAAAAAACGAATCGAGTCAAAGTTCTTTAAACCCCATAGAAGCTAATGATGATGATAAGCCAAGATATAAAAGACAAATACAAGAAGAAGAATATGTTGACGAAGATACCAAGTTTTATTATGCGGATCGCGCTGTTCAACATTTAAACGAAAAATCAGACACAAATAATTTACAAAAGTTGACTACAATTCACGCTTTTGACAGCGGCACGATAATGGATGTTAATATGATAAGAATGTACATTGAAACAGCATACACTTTTTGCTTGCGCAACCAAGATGAAAAAGATTTATCTAGCTGTGAAGAACTACCCGGAATGTATCACAGATTATGCCTAGTTCGCATTTGGCCTTCTCCAGATGATGAATTAATCGTGCAGCAAATTACCGTTTTATGTGATGATGATTTAGAATTTGCTAAGGTTACTGGTATATCGATTAGAGAATTCGTTCAAGCATCTATTAAAGAGTTAGAAGCTTCACCTCAAATTAAATCAAAACTTGTAAATCAAGGTGAATCTTATGTTATACCAACTCTCAATTCCGGAGATCCTTTAAAATTGAATTTTATTTTGGCATTTAGTAACTGTTCAAAAGAGGTGGACGTTATGAAGTCTCTAGACTGTGATATTGATACATCAAGGCCTTTAAAATCTTGTACGTCGTTAATATGGTTGGCACCAAATACTAACAAAATAAAGAAAATAAATGTTAAATGTTCTTTTCCGAATGTGATGAGAAAAAAACGATCCCTGTCGTTAAATGCAGCTAATTTGACATCGGATGAAATAATCATACAAAATTTAGTAAAAGAATCTATAGAAAAACTTGAAATGGCATCTCTTAATAAGTATAAACAACGAGTTTTACAAATTAATAGCTATTCTTCTAAGATTACAAGTGGAAGAGTCACAGTTATCGATTTCGATGTCGGGTATACATCATGCTTGAAGTACGAGTGGGTTGAAAACATAACTGATTGTGAATTTTTGGAGCATTTGCCGAGAAGACATTGCATTTCAAACGTTTGGGAGAGGTTGTGGTTAGAAAATGGAAAACAAATTGAAGTCAATTGTCAAGATGATGAGACGCCTATCGAAGCTCACATTGAATTCGAAAACCCAGCAAGTGTCATGGAGCTTGCAAAACAGGCCTTGAAACACATTGAAGCCAAGTATCCCAATTCTCAGCGGCAAAAGGTTGTCAGAATATTCTCAATGGAAAAGCAGGCGATCGCAGGTGTGCACTACCGCATGAAAATAGAAGTCGGAAATACGAACTGCTTAGCTTTAAGCTTAAATGATACTTGTGAACTTGTGTCTAACATGGGACTCAATAAGTTCTGCAGGGTAAACGTTTGGCTACGACCTTGGACCAATCACCCACCTAACTTCCGGGTTTCTTGTGATTACGAAGAAGGAAGTAGCACTGAGATGTATCGACATATGCAAGCGGAACATCTGTTCTATGACTTTATAACTACATATAGGCCTGCATACATTAATGATCATAATGAAATGTTAAAGCGGTTTGAAATTTTTAAGGAAAACGTTAAGAAAATTCACGAATTAAATGTACATGAACAAGGAACCGCGAGGTATGCTGTGACGCGATTTACGGATTTGTCTTACGAAGAATTTGGTCAAAAATATCTGGGTTTAAAGCCGAGTCTTAAGGATCCAAACCAAGTGCCGTTCAGGAAGGCTGATATTCCTGAAATTAATATACCAGAGAAGTTCGATTGGAGAGATCACGGTGCTGTGACAGAGGTTAAGAATCAAGGATCGTGTGGTAGCTGTTGGGCGTTCAGTGTTACTGGTAAATATTTTAATATCCTCATAATTGCGTACCTGGCATTGTTTTGTAATTCCTTTGTTTTTTATTTTACAATAACATAGCTGCCTAAGGTTTCCTTGGGATTTTTTTATATTCAATATCTCCCTAGTATATATTACTTATATTTCCAGGTATATTGTAAGAAAATACTAATAATACGATAGCTTCTCTTAGGCGCTTACGCTGAAACACATTTTGTAATTCATTTCTATATGTATGTATTTCTATTGATTATTTGATCTATTTAGGTAATGTGGAGGGGCAATGGAAGATTCAGACTGGGGAGCTGGTTTCTCTGTCCGAGCAAGAGTTGGTGGACTGTGACAAGCTGGACGAAGGTTGTAATGGTGGCCTTCCCGATAACGCGTACAGGTGAGCTTCATTTCAGATCAATGTTTTTAGGGCTGTTAGCCTTAAGGCCAAGTCAGACCCATCTTCAAAAAAACCCAAAAAAAAATCTTACTATGACTTATTATTATAGAGCGCCATTTATAACCAATAAATGGCGCTCTTTATTTATTAGAATCAGTACCAAAAGAATAAGTTTAAGATAATTTAACATTAAATACCGTAAAGAGTTCTCATGTTTACGAATAAAGATTTTCTATTAAACGAGCGGTTTCTCTTTACAAGTTCTGTATAGTTTTATCGCAAAATAACCGAGTCAAAAGTTTCATATTCGATGTATAGTTGTTTGCGTGGATTTGGGTCAGGGCACCTCGGATTAGAAGTCGCAAATAAACACATTTGTTTTGATATGCGGGTAAGGACAAACTCTTATATAGGACGTCTTAAGTCTCACAAAGGGGCTTTAAGCTTTTCTATAACGTTTTAAGGGAATTAGATACGTAATATTCTCTGTAGCGGTAGTAATACTTTTTGGATAGTTGTTTTACGTATGATTATGTATAAGAAGAATTTGTTTCCGATAAGAATTAGTAAACAACACGTTTACTATTGAGATATTTTGGTTAAGTTAAACTTTATACAAGATTCAGTTTTTTATTGATAAGAGTATAAATAGTATTTGTTACGTAAATGTAAGATTTATTTCATGACATTTACTAAAAAATCATAAAACATATTAAACAAAAACAAAATAAAAATAGTGTTTGACACTGGTTTGTCTGTATTAAGGTCAAGGTTTACATTGTTTTGAAGTTTGTTTTATTTAATATTTCGTTGGCTCTTATTAGCTAACAACCAGAATGTCATTTTCATAAATTTAGTTTTAATAAAAAAGGAAACAAAGATATGAGAAATTTAAAACTTATTATCATCTGTATTTTGTTATAAAATCTTTTAAACGCTTAAGGAAAACTTTAATCTAACAAACGTGTAGTTTTAATGTAAATTTAACGGTAAGTAAGACTTCATTGTACGCATTAGTCTCGCAATAAGTTATAACTTTGCGAACATATTTATCAATTCAATATGATAATGGTACAATCAGTTTCTAAATGCACATTGATCAATATAAAGCTTTTCTTATTAATTTTTAACCCAAAAAATTGTTAAAACTTAACTTGATAAGACGGGTTTTACTGTTACGAAAGTAAGCTAGCCGATGGATATATTTACAAATATTTTATACTAGCTGTGCCCGCAACTTCGCCCGTGTAGAAAAGTGACTTTGGGCAGCATTTTTGAAAATGCCTAACCCGCGCCAACAAACGTTCCGCAAGTTCAACGTGATGAATTAAGCACTAAATGTTAAGTGAAGCTTACCACAATATATCATTGAAAACCCCATCTAGATAGGATAAGCCGTTTCTAAGATTAGCGTGCACAAACAAACAGACAAAAAATCCAAAAATCATTGTTTTGGGTTTTATTGCATTAATAAAGGTCTCCTATGATATTTTTTCTCATATATGTTTCATGTACAGACAGCGACTCGTTACGTTTTTATTATATGTATTGATTGATAACTGAAGTTTATTGGGAAGTAGCATAACGGATCTTATTCAGGTGAAAGAACACGATTGAATTAATGATCGGTTTATTTATAAATTGTAGAGCTATAGAGCAGTTGGGTGGTCTAGAGACGGAGAACGACTACCCTTACGAGGGGGTCGACGACAAATGCTCGTACAACAAGACCCTGTCAAAGGTGCATATCCGAGGTGCGCTCAACATCTCATCCAACGAGACCGATATGGCCAAGTGGCTTGTGCAGAACGGGCCTATCTCTATTGGTAAGTTTTACTGTTAAACGATTGTGTATGTGTCTCCACTACATGGTATAAAACAAAGTGGATTTCTCTGTTCCTATATCCCTATGTATCTTTAAAACTACGCAACCTATTCTCATACGATAGTTTTTAATATATAGACTATAGAGTGATTCAAGAGGATGGTTTATAAGTATAATACATGAATATTTTATGCAAGCGAAGTCGAGGCGGGTCGCAAGTTATTAGTATGTACTAAAAAGTTGTTTTCGTATTTCTTTAATCTCCTAAATTAATATCTGTTTTGTTTCCCTTTTCCTTTAATCTTCTTTTGTGTTTTGTCCTTGCCTTCCTTCTTCTTTTGAAGGTCGCGACAGTCGGTTATATTACCTGGGTAGTTTTCGTTTCCGTGTCAATTCTGGGATACTGTTTCCTGTTTGTGGTACCCTATGTGTGGGTTATCTGTATGTCAAATTTCAAACAAATCCTTTAAGAAGTTATTGCGCTAAAGAGCATATATTAGGTACATACGTCCAAACAAATTTTCGTGGTTATAATATCAGCAGGATAAGTTATAAATTCGTTAATTGGTTAATTACACAATATCTGTGGTTAATATAAATTCACTAATATGTATTTCTGGGAATGGGGATATAACCGCTGCTGTTTGACAAACATGTGTTGTATTGAGGTAAATAAGGACAATTGCGTGTTTGAAAACAAAGATCCGTTTCTCGACCTTGAGTCATTTTAATGAGCTACTATCATTGTTAAGTTATAAATAATATGTTACATAGAACTGATACACACTATATACAGTAGATGCTGTTAATATTACATCATACTATTCGTAAGATTTCTTTATCTCGTATAGATTTCCTAGTTTGGTAGTACCTACAAATCAAGTATAAAATAACTATTTTTTATTTGCAATACTTGATTGCTCGTTTTATTAAAATACTAGCTGACCCATGCCCACTTCGTTGGGCATAATGTTAATTATCCTTTTCAGTTTTTTATATAGCCTATGACACTCCACACACAATAATGTGGCTTTCTATTTCTGAAAGAATTGTTAAAATCGGTTCAGTAGATCCCGAGATTACCCCTTACAATTTTACAAGCACACAAACTTTACCTCTTTATAATATTAGTATAGATAACCTAAAATCTATTGTCCAGATTTGGCCAATTTGACGTACTAGTAGCTTAGACGATGGATTTATATGGGATAGTTTTCATCTCGGTATTGGTACGAAAGCGAAATTTACTCGCTTAAAACGCGGTTATTTACTTATACGAGCATTATCGACCTTATATTGTTTTATGTTAATAAATGACATCTAATATAGATAACCATAAAGTTACTGACTCCAATATGACATCATGGATATTATTGTATTAACACAGCACTATATATAAAAAGATTTATCGCGAATATTAAACTAGCTGATACATATATGTGTGATGATATTACATAGAATATACTAACATATCCTGCCTAATATAAATGTTTGTGAGGATGTTTTCTCTTTCATTCACGCAAATCTAATAATCTCTAATCTTTGGGTGATATTTAATATGGAAGTACCTTAGACCCTCAACTACATCATAGATACTTTTTATCCCGGTATTGCCCTGGATAAGGAAATAAAGCGGGTAAAACAAAACCTATATGTGATTGTGAGACTTGCCTTTCTAGGTATAAATGCGAACGCGATGCAATTCTACGTGGGTGGCGTGTCGCACCCGTGGCGCATGCTGTGCAACCCCAACAACCTCGACCATGGAGTGCTCATCGTTGGCTACGGCATTAAAGGTACAGTAACTTATAAAAATTGGTAGTTAATAATAACTAGATTGTAATGAACTAGGTATACTAACACTACACTAACAATTTATTAAATGTATCATATCATAAGAGATGAGGAAAATTAAAGTGTTGATGGGCGGTGATGACATTCCATCAGGTGGCTCGCATGCTCGTTTGCCCCCTATGCTAAAAAAAAATCTTTTAATAAGGATGTAGTAGGTACGATTAACCAAAGATGCTTGTATGGGAGAAAGGGGGATGTGACCCTATTCGGAAACAAAATATTGCATTGAAGGTCTGAAACAAGTCTAATAAAATCGAGAAGTTGTAAATATGCCAAGTCTATAAAACATTACAAGCGCGATGCGGAACTCCGCTTATATGTAGTGGTCGCTGTCAGCGACCATGAGGAGAAAGTGTAGTTTTATTTAGACAAGAATGTTAAACGTACGAAAGATTTGAGAGCTTATTTTTATTGCAAAAAGAAAATTATAATTACATGCATACATTGCTTAAGATTTTACGTTGACTTATGTAATATATAAGTTAAGCAACTACTATAAAAACTAATAATAATTTGCAGAGTACCCGCTGTTCCACAAGCATTTACCCTACTGGGTGGTGAAGAACTCTTGGGGTTCCCTGTGGGGCGAACAGGGCTACTACCGCGTGTACCGCGGGGACGGGACCTGTGGGGTCAACCAGATGGCGAGCAGCGCTATCGTTTAGACTTTATTTATTTATTTTTATTGCTTTAGCTATACGCTGATCGACACAGGCATGACAGATCCAGCTTTGGCGCCAAGTGGAGATCATATGTCAGTCGTGGTCAAATATATGTAATGATTAAAATCTATTTAGATTTCAAAGTCACTCGCTGAAAAATGTTTACGAAATGTTAAAACAACGAAACCCAGTGAGATCAGATACATGCTTCTCTTAAAAATGAAATTGTTTTTTAATATGTTTTTTAGGTACTAAAACCACTGAATGATAATACAGTTAAAAATTGGTCAGCTCTCATTATATATAAACACTAGATACATAACACATGCAAATTTCTGACTTATTGATAATTATTACATTTGTTCTACACCACTTAATTATAATTTATTGTATTTGTTCTTAACAAGTATAATAAAAGATATTCTTACGAAAAGTGTTGCAAGAGAACCTTTTGCCTAAAATGCATATAATAAGAGATTAATTATAATAATTATTGAGATTAAAAATCACGAAATTTTCTCTAGTCAGTTCAAAATTTCTACAGTTATTTTTCCCCCTCTTTTGCAAATAAGTTTAGTCCCGAAAATTGACATTATTGTATTTAATATATATTTTTCGATTAATTTATATGTATCGTAGTAATGATTTATGCAAATTTTATATTATATTACATACACATGTACTTTAAGATTAAAATAATAAATAGAATAATTGTTAGTATATAACGAATGAAGTGCCTTAAAGGTATGAGATTTTATATATTGTTAAAAAAATGAAATAAATAATCTATATTCCAGATTGAAATACTTACTGAAAAAGAGTTTAACTTTTTATTGTTTCAATGATGACGTCACGCTTTAATTTCAAATCCATGCAATGTATGTTGATATGGTTATTACCAGCCGATAAGAAATATTTGAAAAAAAAATGTTACTAGAACGAACTCTTTTTGATGGGATTTGATTTTCTATTGCGTTTTCTGTGACATTTATCTGTAAAACTTAGTTAGTTATATATAACAGGAATCTCCGACAGTGATCTACTAATATAATTATGCTTATTGTTAGTGATAAGGAATGGTACTACTTATGATTTTATACTTATAATATAACGTGTCATGTAAGAAAAGATATACTTATACACTATGGAATTTGTATTAAATAAAGTAAAAATACAGTAGCGTTTCATTACAACCAAATGGTCAAAGCAAATGTGTCAATAAAGTGTCAAATTGGAAAATATAAGAGATATTTAACACTAAACACACAGACTAAACAAGCCTAATATGTAAGGGTTAACATTTTTCCAATGTGCAATGTAATAATAGGACTTGAGTCCTGGCGGCATTTAAGCGCAATACTTTAAAGCGACTATGGGTTTTTATGATTTATTTAATACTAGCGACCCGCCCCGGCTTCGCTCACATATATTATTCCTGTGCAAATTTATTTAAAAATCGGATCAGCAGTGTTGGGGATCTATTGTGGAAAAACATGTAATTTATACATATATATTAAGAAGAGGTATTAACATAAATTCATGATCACAATTTGCAACGTCTCAATGGTAGTAAAATGGAAATGAACTATTTTGCGAAAATTGTCAGTCACGGTCATGTAATCAATGTGGCATATGGTTATTTTCCATTAGGGTCATTATTTACGGATTAGCCACGAGTCTAACGTATAAAAAAGTGCCAGTTTCGTTTTTATCATTGAAAAACTATTCTTGTTGAAGTGTTTTATTTTAAGAAGCCTATAAATGCTTGAAATTTATCTCTTTTATCAGAATATCTTCAGTAAAATCATCTAACCATTATCTTTTGTAATTTTGAATTAGCACTTCACCCGTAAGAGGGGTCTTGAGTCAAGCATACCTCTCTCTAATCGGTGAAACATAAGACGCCACAAAATTATCTGCGTTATAATTTTATCGTGAATATTGAATCCATTAGATTCAAAGTTGTAATCTTATATATATTTTAGTTTGTTTAATTTTATTTGAAAGTTTGCAGTGCAGATTGAATATGATTTTTAGTAACATTAATCGAAAATGTGTAACTGTAACGGGCGCATTTAATTGTGATCTCTTTCAGGCGGCCAAATGTATTTATAATGTTTTCTGTCTTGAAGGTAAAAGTAAGTCCTCTAGAATGAATTGCCGGCTCACATCGAAGTCAACTAAAGATATTTCGTTAAATATAGGTATCATTGCATTTCGTATTTATATTTAGCCCGTTTTACACTTCTTGAGGCTGGCAACGCATTCAAAATGCATTAAGGCGATTGTCCATATGCGGAGATGGCTCTTATTGTCACGAGAACCGAATACCTACTTAGCGGCCCGTTATAATAGAAAAAATGTTAACGAGAAATTTTATAATACGTCTGTTACTGACAATTTCACGCAGGTGAAACCACAGGGTACAGTTAGTTCAGCATAGAATCGCTCTATTGATAATAGATTCATGAATTAATGCAATACTCGTACAAACTCCGACAGTTAACTCAATAAGCGTACGTTCCCGATTCAATAGCAAGCTTCTAGTCTACAGGAACTAGGTATATTGCACTGATCGGTAACTAGCAGGGCGGAGTTCGGTTATACCCGCTAACGATCCTGATGCCCTGGTTACTTTTATCGATTCTATGCGATTTTAGATGAGCGCTTCTGTCCTATTTTATTAAAATAACTTTGAAAAACGACCCTTACTTACTATCTATTCTAATAAATTTAATAGAAAGTTGAATATAAATAGCGTAAAAGTAATAGAGATTACTATAAGAAAACTCATGTAACGAACAGAACAATAGAAATAGGTCAAGATAAAGTATCTGTATTTATTGTTTAAAAATAAATACTATCTTGACCTTTTTGTAATTCTCCTCATTTTCTTTATCTACGTATAAAAAACTGTTCTTATCTGTATTAAATATTGGATACCTACCACAAAATAGAAAGGTAATGATGGAATTTATAATCAACTTGCCTGCAAAAATTTTGTTAAAATCCATTGACTAGTTTTTGCCTAAAACATCGCCATACACCCTCGCAAACTTTTTCCCGACGTAAATAAACTTATAAACATTACCAGTAGCAAAATATAAAAGTTCATTTAATATTGAAGTATAACGTGAACAGAGAACAAGTCAGCCGTGTAGTGCCGCCCTAGACATAGGTATTGTCAAGTCGAGGTCGCGAAAGTGGGCCGTCAAATGTTCTCACGAAACGGGGCTACGGATGCATACATAAAATGTATGGAATATGCCATTATTCATGTCGCGATATCTGATCTCTTTTCATACAATTTTCTTGTTATAGAGATGGTTGGTAGGTATGTATGTAGATTTATGATCAGACTATTATTAAGAAGACTAAAGTTATTTTTCAACTTACTTCTAATTAGTATTTAACAATGAAATGAACAAAAACAATTACATAATTAATTTTATAATTATTAAATTACCTAAACCTAAAAAAAAAACTTATCTAAAGTAAAATATATAGGCCGGTAATTACACGAAATTTCAGTGCAGTTAATATAAAGATTCAACGTAATATAGTTGAAACTTGAAATGCAATAAAGTGCGAATGATCCCGTTAACCTCCGTCGAGAACTATTTGATTTTACCCTCCAACGAGGTTCGATCCATTTGGTTTCAATGTTTACTCTTTTAAATTCAATGACCCAAGTGCTTGAATAAGGTAAAATCCAATAGAAATATTCGTTTAAGCTCAATCGGAGTGTTGAAATGTTATTGAGGTTTATATGAATGTGTCTGATGTTGAGTCTCTGAGAGCAGATGTATTGTGAATTGTGATTGTTAGAAGTCAATTTTACGGGAATAAGCATATTTTTCTTTTCAAAAGTTTTTGATACGCTTATAAGATTGATTTATGTGCGCATATTAGTTGAATGTAACGAATTGGTATAAATACAGATAAAAATAACTGTCTGTAATTTAATCATGTATAGATATACAATGAAACGAAATAAACTTTATCTCCATATCTGTAAATATATACATAATATGGCAGCCTTCATAATCTACAGCCAGCTGCGAGAAAACGAAGCAATTATCCAGAATCTGTACTTATTGTTAGCTACTAATTCTTCTCTTTTATATCTGGTTTCTGCCCACAATATTGCAATTTATCCGTTGTACAGAGTACGGGCTGTAATCATCCGCCTCGCTGGCATCTTTCTGACCGGAAAAACGTTTTGCCCCCACTATCTCGAAGTTTTCAGACGCAGACTTTTAACATCACTTTATATAACTTGAGAAAGGAAAATTGGATGCTTCTTTCGATTGTTTAACAATTCATGTGATACTATTTGATTTTTTTTGCTATGCGCGTTTGATGTTATTGAAATTGCGTAACTAAAATGACGAAGATATAGCCAATACATTAATGTATTTGTTTCATGAGTTTGTTTTGTATAAAAAATAGGTGCAATCGATAACGTGACTATTATAAGATATTATATTATAAGATAATATTAAACTAAATATCATATTTTTGTACAAATAAGTTTCTACTTCTAATTGTAGAAGGTAATTTTACAACGTTATAGCTAGACAAAAAATATATGTTTTTGGAAATAGGTAGAGTCCCAACTACCAATACCCATTACCAGCTTTATTGCAGTACTGTTTGATAAAAAGCATTTATATATTATTTATTGCGGGTATATTATTTGACCTAGTTGTTATGAATGTGAAGTATATTAACATTTTAACATTTTTTCTAAGAAAACTAATTACATTAATCCTTCTTTACGAATCTATTCCATTGACAATTACCTCTGAAATGATAGTTTAGAGAAAAGTCAAATAAAAATTGCATTAGTTTTCTACGATAATGAGACAATATTGAATTATTAGTTACAATGAACAATTTAGCACCAAGGACGTCTATATCAGAAGAAATGTTACCACCGATGACCACACTCTGCGATTATCGACATGCGGATGATGTTCCTCGAGAAGTGTTCAGGAACAGAACAACTTCAGTCGAAGTTATCGTAAAACAAGTCGTTAATAAAAATAAAACGAAATGTTCTTCGCAAGAATCAGCTTCCAATAACGGCAAGGTCAGCCAACTTTACACAGACGTGGAAATCTTAAAAAATGAATTGCACAAAGCCAACACTAATTTGGAAGAGACGAGAAAATGTTTCAGCATAGTTCTGTGCGAAATAAAAAAACAATTAGACGCCGCTAATCAAAGAGAGTTGAAAAGACAAACAAAGAATTTGCTATTGCAATTAGAGAAAGAAAAACTTAAGACTCTATTAGATTCAAAGACAAACTTGGTGAGGAAACTCAAGAAAGAATTGCTCAGTATGAGGCGGATACTAAAATTCGTTATTAACGGAATTCATTGCATCCCGCAGTTGTTTGAAGAAGAGTTGGATGAATACTCAGAATTCGAGAAGGAATTGAAGAAATGCGCATCGAACAATCACAACGCATTTGACTGTATCACTCTTGACAGTATATTATCAAGTAAAATGTAAATCTATTCTCATTGTGAAGAAAGCATTATAGGTTGTGTTTAATAAGCCTATTTTATACGTAATGTTATTTGTAATCGATGTTTTTCGCTGTATTAAAGATCGTTTATCACAATCGAGTCTCTATTTTTCGTAGCTTTGTAAGATAAATGTAGTAATTGATATTGCAGTCGAAGGTAATCAATCCGGCAGTGCAAGTAGATACCCGGGCGGTGCATAGCCGGCGCTAACCGGGTCACGATGCGACCGGGTCACGCGGTCAAAGCACACCTACCCCGGTCGCCGCCGGAGACCCCGCCCTTGTTCACTCATTAAGCCATTCACAAATCACACCTAAACACCTGTTTACAGTACGTTTCACTACTAACGAGCTCACTAAAAAGAGTCTACATAGAAAAGCATCAATGGATATCTCATTAGTTAATAGATTGAGGGATTGTAGCTGGCGGGTTGTAGCATTTCACAGCTTGCGGTTTTTCGGAGTACAGGTTTAAGTGCTATCTTGTAGACTTGACTTTATATACAAACTGCAACTCATTTTAATTGTAACATAATGTAAATAGCAATTTTAAATAAAATGACCAATTTACTAAGGATACAAATTATAATAAGAATATATATATTTAAAATAAAAGTTCCTCAACTGTCTGAGAGAGACTGAGAGAGAGTTTTATAGGTGCTTATTTGCATTAGTATCTAATGAAAACATTTGTGTGTATTTTTTTGTAAGGAAAAGCAACTTACCAACAATTATAAACAAGTTATATCGAAGGTATTTTTTGGCCTATTTCCGATGATTGATCCATACAGCAGTTTTAGCAATGTTCCTATTTGATCGATCATCTTTTCCTAACTAGTACTATCGAAAACTTCGATTCATACACAATGAGTTAATTTGCTAAGATGCACATTTTACATGAAAAAATCTTGCACCTAGCTTTATTATACATATCTTTATAGTTTTCTATAGAGCATAGTCAGTTACTGTAATTTTAGATAAATGAGTATTTGAAAATTGGTATAGAAAAATGTAGCACGAAGTATTTATCTAGTCATTGAATGTAGCGCTAACAGCTGAACTTCGCGGGTTGACCTAAAATGTTACAAAATTAAAATATCGATTGGGTACTGAGTTCGCAATTCCCTAAAGTCTTATTGTCTTCGCGTGGTTGTACACATAAAAAATATAGATACGTAAAATAATAAAATTAATAAAAACTAAGTATTGCTACTAGATCGGTTTTGTTCTTCAAACCTTCTTAGATTGCTAGTGGGATTCAATTAGGCATTTATAATATAAGAAAGTAAGTTACGAGTCACATTACGTACGAAAGAAAACTATAGAATCAAGTTTCGTGAAACCAGGCTCCAAGCTCCTCTTTACGAGAGGAATTAGACAGGAAATACGGTAATTTTACCTAAACATTTATCAAGAAGCATTTCTATATTCTTTACTATTTATAATACCTACTTAGTTATCTAAAAACTTTAGTGAAAAAAGCTAAAAACTCAAGTGCGATAGAAACGTTTCTCAATTTTATCGAATTCTCGCCCACCGAGTGCAACGAATACGATTCCCGTATAAAAGTGTTGCATATTTCATAGGCTACGAGCTGCGAGCAGTTATATTGCGATCCTGAAAACTGACACGATTGGAGATTGTTCGCCGCGTTTCTCGCCCAGTCGGAGTTGGCACTCGGTAGTCGGCCAGTCGTCTCCAAACCTTCTCGTAATGCACACGTCTCACAGACTCCACTCTCAGAAACACACTCACATGTGACAACTTTCACTTCTAGTGTTGTGAATGTGTGCATTTTTTTAATTGGCAAACGAACTTTAGCGTATCAATATGGGTTTCTATGAAACAGCGCGGCGAAGACTCTAGGCTAATCGCAGGTTCGTGTCTAGATTACTATGATCGTTGATACAACTAGACGAAAATATTTTAACTGTATAAGAATATTTTAAGCTCTTAGTTATTTCATATTAAATCTTTATATTTAGTTAAATAAAGTTGTTAGCTGGCTTTTACATAATTGACAGCCTTTGCATGTTACTTCGTGTGATAAAAAATTAATTAATTAGTAGTATTTAAATATTCAAATAATTTAACAGTAAAAAACTTAATATGAAATAATTAGAGTCAACTTTTAAACATCTCCGTTAATAATAATAATTAGAAATACATAATTTAAGGTTATATTTAATAAGAATTAAACACATCGAAATATTTTTAATAGTGAATTTGACATCGTTTTACATTATACATTAAATTACAGAAACCCTATAATATATATCTAATTAAATTATTATATTGCTATTATTATTAATTTCCCGGGTCGGATCAACTTTCTCACATTTTAAAATCGTAAAGGAATATTTAAATTAATTCAACACAAAATGAACTTCACACGATCAGTTCGTGTATTGTAATGGCACGCTGAAACTTCTCGTAGATACAAAGAGGCTTACTGTTAAACAAACAGTTACTAAGTCAGAAGTTCTCTTGTCTTTTCTGTTTTCTTCTGCGTTATGCTCGCGTATGCAATTCCCGAAGGTGGGAACATACTCGTATTTACAAAGTTTCATTTAAAAACGGAATACAACCAGCGGTATTTTACTATAAAACGATACACAACGAAATAAAGAATCTACAGACTCGTCCGCAACTCTTTGACATTTTCGTAGCTTGTGTTATCTTTTGAACTATTCTGCAGTGTTGTACATCTAGTTATATATTTTTTGCTTATATATGAACGTTTATTAATTGAAAATTTAATTAATAATATTCTTTAAAATATTTTAATTACCTTCGTCAAAATTCGTAAAATAGCGTCACCTGAACCACTTTTCAAGTCGCAAGAGTTAGGCTCGGATTAAGGACCATGCTTGTATGAAAATACTACTAAGGCGTGCAAGTAAGGTTTTTTCATAAACCTACGCCGACATCACAGACACACACATCGACAGACGAAGATGTACATATAGTGTTTAAAAGTGAATCTTTATTTTACATTGAAGTTTCTTAAATTATACGATGTTAGGTACATACTTAAATAACTAAGCACAAAGTTATTCGACAATCTTTGGAAATGTTTCAGGAATTAGAGATAAAAGAAAGCTGACCTTTATTTTTCTTTTATAGTTATAAAAAAAGAATTTACTGATTTAAATTCACTTTAATACTCACTCTATTCACAGCGAGAAGTATTCTGTATACTTTTAACTACCTACTGCAACAAAGTTAAGGATTTATTTAGAGAAATAAACAAAAACGTCCCAACGTTCAAATGGATCCCTTCAATTCGTCCCATACAATGGGAGTGAAGTCCCTGCTACGATTTGCATACATTATTCCTATTGTATTTTTAAGTGAGTCCGGAGCAATTTCGTAGTACGCAGTTTATTCCAGTACTCCGGGGAATAAATCGACGCTGAATTAAAGTTTGTTACAAAATATATCTACCCGAAACAATGATTGACGATAGGGGATTTACTCCGGTGGTTAGATTTGTTCTTTTTAAGAGTTTAGTTCTTATTTAAGTCTTTTAATTATACTTACCTATATTTGAAAAGCAATCATTAAAATGATGATTGTTGCTATAATATCTAAAGATTCTTATGATATAATCTGAAAATTTTTCCTTGATTTAGTTTGAATAGTGGTAGTATTATAGTATTATAGATTTACTATAGAAAAAAGCTTTAAAACAAATAAGGACCACTGCAACATTTTATAAAGTTTTCTTCATATTATATATGTCGCAGGCGGATTGTATAATCCGCTGTATTACATTACGGCTAGCCGTTTTACAAAACAGGGCCGTTTTGCAAAGCGGCGGTTCAACGTTTAGCCGTATTGAATGCGGATAAGTAAAAAACCGCCTAAATGTATTCGTCGCCATATGTTAGTTTTTTAATATATTAGGTTAGGTAAGGTTAGTTATTTATCATTATAAAAAAAACTTATTTACTCATCTTTAATAAAAATGAAGCTGAGTAATCAAGTTCTTATATATCTATCGAAAAATGGTCATTGGTCTTGCATTGAATTGACGTGGAAATTTATTATACCTACTAAATAATAAACCCTGCCACAATTAATATGTCAGTCATAAGCATTATATATTCACAAGTAGCTGTATCTCGCGGTTTCATCCGCATTAAACCCGATGACGAGCTTTTTTTGTGTTTAAATATAGCCTATGACTCTCATAATGTAGCTTTGTATTGGTAAAATTGTTTTGGATATAGGCATAATTATTACCTAAGTGATTATTAATAGATAAAATTAGTTTTAATTTCTTATTTTATGATGTTTTTATTTGAATGAGTACAGTAAGATATGATATAGGTTTTACTGAAGTTATAATTTAACATTTTTCTTGTTTTAGAGTCTGCTACGGGTGCAGCTTCCAGACCACATAATGTTTTCCCTATGTCGCCGGTACAAAGATGAACACGGTAAGATTTTTTTTATTTAAGAGTAAAACTCTACAAAAAAAAAACTTTAGAACAAATGCATGTTATAAATTAAAAACAATACTTTTCTAATGATATTATTTCATACGTAGGCAAAATCTTCAAATACGTGTAATTAATAGAATAACATAGATCCTTATTAATGTTATGGTTGTGTTGCATTAATATTTTACATAAATTTGGAGGATGAAAATATTTAAATCTTACAACGAATACATGTTATAACATTTTCGAATAGAATTTTTAAACCTACTGACTTTCGTTAAATACAAACAAATAACGTGCAATATTACTCGTATGAATGACTTCAAATAATCTTAATCCTCCATTACCACCAACACGCAACATACAGAATAAAACATAATAATTATAACATTGTTTATTCCAAACAAACTGATTCAGTTCTTTTTCAATGTAGAAGCTTTTGTTCTTGACCCGACCTTGGCAGTGACGGAGATGTACTGCCGTTGATGCTTAGCTGCGAAATCAAGCCCGTGTGAGGGCCCTTAGCTTTATCGAGCTTGAAATATCCGTGCCTTAAAATATATATGCTAATATAAGGGCTAGTGTTTGAATTTTATACGGCTTATTGTTAATATTGTGTGTTTTGAGTTTTAATGATTTCTTATACATTGTGTATCTCACTGTGGTCTGCGTATGGCTATGTATTTTTTTTTAATAGGTACATCCGTAATCACAGGCCGTTGTTTGCATCTCCCGGATTATCGTCCGGGATTATTTTTACATTTATTAACTTTGTTCCATTAATCACATTTGAATATATATTTACACTTATATATATATAAAACAGTATCATAATATTTCATTTCTAGTCACATTTACACTTAGATATACAAAACAGTTCAACATAATTTTACTTCACACCATAAATCATTTGACAAGTCCAAAATTTGTATATGTAATTTATTCGTTATCTAGTTGCCAAAATACTAGCTCTGCTTTTCCTTGGTATTCGATCGCAGCGTGCTTAAATAAACGTCCCGAAGTGTTATTATTTTAAAAATCTATCAGAATCTGAAGTTAACTAACCTGCAGTGTTACCAAGGTAGCTTTCGTTTTCATATTTTTCAATGTAATATGTACACTTGATGACACTTGCAAGAATTTGACCTTTAATTGACATTGTTGAAAATCGTTTCAGTATTAATATTACCGTTATAACCAAATTAAAAAAAATCTACACATCCGATTTTTAAAATTCTTTCACCAATAGAAAGCCACATTATTGCCGAGTGTCATAGGCTATATAAAAAAAGGATTGTTAACATTATGCCCAACGAAGTGGGCACGGGTCAGCTAGTATACTATAAAGCCGATTGAACGCGCTTATTTCAGCAACCGGCTTAAAAAGCAAGCGATGCTTTGTATCTAAGCATTATTTTTTAAGTTGCTAGATATAAAATATAGAATGCGGTTGGGAAGTTTCGCCAAGATCCGCATCTTATTAGCAAGCACTCGATGGGATTGTTGTTATCTGCACTTCAGAACAGGTCTAACAATCCACTTGGGTTCAAGTTGAAACATATCGAGTTTCATTAGGAAAGTTGTGTCGGCAACTTGTAGGGAGCATAGTGTATAGAAACTCCCTTCGATCTTCGTTAATTTATGTTAAGGTTATTCCATATTTATTATAAGAATTTAGCTTTAAGTCGTTACGTTTCTTAATCTGAAGTATTTAAAAAGTTGATTGAAGTTATTGGAAAGATTCGTTTGTTTAATATTTTAAAGTAACCTAAGTCAGGTTAATAACGGTATTTATGACTCGAAAATAGTTTAACTGACTTTAGTGTTCTTTTTCCTTTTTTGGATTCGTTTCATAGGCAGGATGTAAGTGGGATTGACAAAGGAAAAATCAGATAGATATCATAGTATTTTTGGTCATAGCCAACAATATGTATTAGTGAATGTTGGTATTGCAGGAACACAAACAAAAAAAAACATTACAAATAATTAGAACTGAGAAAAAGCCGTAGAATTAAGTTTCGAAAGAGGTCGAAGAAGCGACAACAAAAGAAAGCCGTTATTTGCTTACGAAACATCCAGTTTTTTTCGTTTTAATTAAATTTTTCATATTGTAAGAATTTACTACCATTTGGGACATTTTGTTGACGTAAATCATAAAAGGGTAGGTCTTATTATTTATAGAGAAAAATATGACTTTAGCAAACATGATTAGAGATAGGAAAAATTAAAATAGTGGTGTTGGTAGAGTACATTCCTATATACTATACTGAGTATAGTAAAGTATACTTTGTTATTGTTAGTATAAATACTGTTCAATGTATCTCTTAACTTAGCTAAAAAATCTGATGGACCAAGCGCGCACTTTCGACATCCATTCTCTAAAAGCAATTAGCGATAATACCAATTTTTGTATCTATAGTTTAGTATAGGCGGTATAGAACGTTGTCCATAGTTCAAAAAAATGTTGACCTCTTGTTAACTAAAAATTGACTTACAGACAGACATATTGCGGTTGTGTGTGCTTCGCGAGTGTGAAAAGTTGTAGAGATTTTAGATATAGAGTTGTAGATATTAAATTTATAGCAAGTTTATACAATTTAATTAGAGATGTTTTGGTAGTTGACCATACGAAAATTAGATTCATCATAATAAGAATAAGCAATTCGCCAAATCTAAACTCAAATAACAAAGGAAATTTTGAATATTATATTTTCTAAAGATAGAAAATTTTTGAGAGTTAGTAATATTAACCAAAAACCTAAAATAACTACTTATTATTTCACAGTTAAATCGTGATATGATTTATACTATGATTTAAAAGTTTTTAACAAGGATAAATGTAAATTTGTATGTCACATTTTATAGAAACATACATTAGTCTTTTCGTATATTACCTATTAGTTTTAAAACTCTATTTCACGAAACCTTTCAAAAAAATTATGTAACAAGTAAGATATGAAGTATCTTTCTCCGAAAATCGACTATTTTATAGAACGGTTCAAAGATTTCGTCCAATTTCCAAGATTGAATCTGAGTTACATAAGTGATTCTCAATATACCAACTCGTATTGGAATATTTAGCGTTATATTCTGTTTGACTTTTATAATAACAAGTATGAGTAAACATGCTCGAATCTTTTATAATATAAAAATAAATCACAAATTGTATTTGGTAAGTGCATACCTCAACTACGCCTGGAACAATTTGGGTTATAATTTTTTTCAACGTTCGTTCAAGTCCAATGATGGTTTTTACAGCAAAAGAACCCCGAAAAATTACCGGGAATTTTTTTGACATAACGAAGTTTGTCTGCTGGTTTGCTAGTGCTTTTATATATTTGGTATGTGATGTTGGGCAATTAAGCAGAGGTTCGCATGTTAGTAAGTGACCACATGCACCCTTGAACTAAGTGCTGAGTGTTTAAGACGTGAAAATTAGGAAAACTGTAAAAGTTATCCCATGTCACTTTGCTGCTATCAACTATTGAATTAGTTTTCATTATATTTTATTTTAACGAAAAAAACCTCACAAGCTGTCTAAAACCTAGCAGCAGACATAGTTCAAGACCTATCAATCAATCAATTACCTTCTACACTCACACTATTGCTTAAGCCGAATCAAAACATACGAATCATTTTATAAATATTTTATTTATTCGATATATAAAATTAACTTTTACCATTATCAAAATACAAATTGATGAGGTGAAACAAATGACTCATTAAGTTTTAAATCAAGACATGAAATTTCGAACAAATTCATTTAGTAGATTTTGTGATAAAGAGTAACAAACGTTCATACATCCTTATATCGCATTATTAAGGTTAATATAGTTTTACGTATATATATATTTTCTAATATGTTGACCTAATCTCAACATCACCACTATATCAGATTATCGATAATGCTACGATTTGTCTCACAAAGGTTGAGATCAAATTTTATGTCGATATGACCCTGTAATATAAGTTTCACATTCGCCATGTTACAGAGGAGGGTCACCCCAACTAGGATCAGATCAGGGTTGCCAACATTGCGGTTGTTATGGTAATTCAGGGACAAATATTGACAATAAAACTTAAGTATAAGCTAACTTGAGTGTTTCCTTCCGGGATTAGGGTCTACCGTCAAAATTGGTTCAAGAGTAGTTACCCTGTTTTGAAGGTCATGTTATATCGTTAGGAATTGACTAAGAAAATGATTTGGCTTAGAACGCCATTTAAGATTAAGAAGCTTGTATGTAAACTATGAAGTCTCGAAGTCACTTTGCATATAACAAAACAAACAACCGGACTAATTTGTATAAATTCTAAGAGCAACTAACGGTTTCTTCGGTACTTCTCTGTAGAAATTTCTTCGGAATTGGTGGTACCTACATAATTGTTTTGTCATATTATAACGATTTGAAAGTGTAGCCGAGAGGTATTAACATTTATAAAGTATTTAGTAAAGTATAGAGTTAAATCCCTTTTACAGTGACTATGTAGTGAGTATGTACTTCATAATGGTAATGAAGTCACTGAAACCCACTTCATGAGTAACGGTATCTAGCCACTTTAAACTAAGTGCTATGAAACTAATCATTCAATCAGCTGTGTAGCGAATGATATCAGTAGCAAGGCGCTCGAGGGGCGGGAGTGCGGGCGGTGGCCATTCATAAAACTGAGCCCGATCGATATGGAGTGTCTCAACCGACTCCTAACGACTATGAGACCTTCCCATAACGCCCCAACCGTTGCTGCTTTGATTTACTCACTCCCGCAAAAGGGTCCCTCGTAGGGAGCAATGAATTGCGCACTACATCGAACGGGTTTTCGATGTGGATATCCAATCTTCACACAGTTCGTCGTCGGAGTTCGGAGTAGCACCTACATAAAAACAGTTATTAGAACCAATGTTAGATTTGTTCCTCAATATAGCAACGTAAGGGAATATAATTTTATCGGATCCAAGTTACATTAATAAGATTGGGCCAGTTTTATAGGCACCTTAATCCCTTGCGGCTGATGGTATATATGTATGTTGGTCTCGGATTTGGTATTAGGTGTTGTCAAGGCGTGCATCGTGTATAATACATATGGATTAGTGTAATATCTTACTCTCTGTTAGGTATACATAATTAAAGAGAGGTTTTAGAGAGATATGCATCATAATTGTGTGCAAAGAAACCTCACGAATGCCTTGCAATAACAATCTTTTGTTTGGAGAAGGACAAAACATAAAAAGAAACGGAAAACACATTATGTCATACAAAATTATAATATATGCTTAGAGGCTGGACCAAACGGCCAAAACTTGACGGTTAATTTTCTGTATTAAAACGGTATCTGTAACAAAATATCACATTTTCATAGACGCAATATTAGATTTATTTAATTCGAATGTACTTAATACAAAACACAAATTTTGTCTCTGCTTTTGTAATAACAGACAAATGAAATATTATTTTCGCTTAATATTGCTTCATACTCCTTTTACGGATAATCAATCATCTATATAGCCATCTTAACCTTACATGCAGGTAACTCAACAAATAACCTAAAACAATTACTTTACATAACATCTCTATAATAGAATAGTCGAATAGAGATTCGACCGCGCTTTTGCTAACAACTTATTTTTACGGAGCGGCTAAAATACATAACACGAGAGATTTATGTGACGTATCTCACATGAAAATCGTTCTGTTTACATCGAGTGTTTGTACAGAAAGTTCGATGGAACTGTCGTTATAATAAGATTATGGGAGCGTCACGCCGACGTAGACGGTGCCACCGAACTCTTTATCTCGGATAAATTGCCGAAAGTATAAAGAATTTTATAAAGGGCCATGGAATGGAATCGGTGATGCGATATTAATGGACTTAGTTTGAGAGCACTTTATCAGATCGCTCTTTTTGGAATTACAACGGGTACGTATTATTAAACATAAATAATAAAAAAATAATAAAATATGTGGGCGCATAGACTATGCTAATCAAATTTATTTCAGTTGAATATGACATGACGTTTCGAGTTTGACAACTGACATAACACCGAGCGCTGGGGAGGCGGCCATTATCGGTTCGGGTCAATAGAGTGCGCACGCGCCCACGTGCTCTGGTGGAATGTTTTAAATCCAGTGATACTTTGTTAATCATTAAAAATTATAAGCTCTGATTTGACTATCATGAAATTAATAAAGAACGAACTAATCGTGCCGTGAAATATTTTATTGAATTGAGCGAACGTTGATCTCTTCGCCCGACTACCCACGTTATATCTACCCATATAGGGTTAAAACTTAAGATAGTAAAAATGTAAAGCCATTTATGAAGGAAGATCCTTCAACTACTCTAATCTTATTTTTTCATATTTACTACAACTAATCTTAACAGGATTATTATGATGTGATATTATTAACATACGGCACCCCGCGGTTTAAGCCGCATTTATGCATATATTATACTCATAAACCATCCTCTTGAATCACTCTATCTGATAAAAAGAAGTATGAAAATCGGTTGCGTGGTTTTAAAGCTTTAAGCATACATAGGGATAGGCAGAATTATTAATTTACTTTAAAAACATAGTTAAATCCTGTAAGAGAATAATACACTAGCTTTTACTTTTCTTTTTTACTTAAAAGAAAAAACTTATAACTGTGGTTAAAATTTAAGGGTTATAATACGTTTTTTTTTGGTCATCTGAGTAGCAAAAGCACTTTAAGTGCAAAAGTACTTAAAGTTCCTGAAACGCCGAGACCAGACCCGGAAACAAAAGCTTTTAAATGATATGAAACCCTTTGCTTATACGGACAACTTATTTTCTGTGCATTTGTTTTAACGGCATTATGTACGTTATACTTTTAATATGAGATAAGAAATAATTCTTAGTTACATTGAAATTTTTTTATGTGATGATAAATCAGTTAACTGGCATCACTTAACACCTGACAGTACAAATTATTGGTAGCTTAATAAAGACTACCTTAAATGCTTAGAAATAGCAAGAAGTTAAAGTTTACATTTTAAACTCATACATATAGTTCTTCGTAGGAATACATCAAAAGAATGCACGCCTTGCATGACTTTGGAACATAGCAAGAGTTTCCATGAAATTATACAAATGTTAAATATTATTAATATCTGAAGGGCCATTAGCGGCTTCATCACTAACCGGTTAAAAAACATCGCTGACGTAACGAGCAAGAAAGAGCTTATCGAAAATCTCTTCAGAGCTGCCGGTGTACATCATATTCCGTCGACATGAAATTGTAAGGGACGCCAAATGGCTTAGGCGGTCGTTACGATCTCCAAGTGTCGACGAACGTGGACCCTTTTCAAGAGAATCGATGCTAAGTCGTTCTTTGGCTTTTTTAGTATTTTACTTAAGAGTAGATGATGAAAACAATAGTAATGTATCCCACATAATACTCGTAAAGTGATAGTATTCCCGATTATACTCCTCTAAGTATGGCTACATTTCTCTCGATTGTTTTGCTTAATTATATTTTTTTTATGTGGTAATTGTAAAATTAATGTACCTACCTACGCCATGTTGGCGTCCCTTAATCAAAACAAAATAAAAATTACCAATTCACGCAAAATTATCTTAATTTAAACACAAAATAACCTAAATAGTTTTTGTTCTGGGACTGTTTCCAACTTACGGTACAAGTGTTAAGTGCTATTAACTAAGGAGGCTTTTGTTAACGTGTAAGGAAAATGTAATTCGTTCTTACAATGTGCAATGCATGAGTGAACTTAGGTACACTTTAGTACAAGTGACAGCTACAAACGTTTCAAACGAACAGATTAAAAAAAATCGTTCTCCGTATTCAATACTTGTGTAGATAAAAAAGAAGTAGTTTACGTAGATTTTGTTTCCGTGTTAATACCGGGATTACAAGTATCGTATGTGTTAATGTCAGTTCTAAATTCTAATCTACCTGTATTCAAAATTTAAGCGAAATCCATTAAGAATTTTTTGCGTAAAGATACTGACATGTATTCTCACAAAGTCTCAAAACGTTTGCGTTTGTAATGTTATAATGATTTATGTTTATAACAGTCAGGAATAAAGTCATAAAAAATTTTAATATTAGAATGATTATGTTTATCATGTCAGGAACTAATGAAAACCAACCGACCGAAAATTTCGAAAGCCCAATATTCAATTTAAAAATTGTTGCATGTAAAAATATTATATTGACAATTGCATTTACAG
>JADANM010005263.1:6213602-6250137 GCA_026213755.1 Eurema hecabe | reverse complement strand
TGTTTACTCGTAGCTCTCGTAGCACGCGCTACACAGCGTTAGAATATAAGCTACGAACATTCTATGCAATGTTGTTGAAAGTTTTTAGTCGAAATTAAAGATTCTAGTCGATTTAAGTTTAAGTGTCTTTAAAGTGTAGTTGTCCCTAAAGTGACTTTATATAAAGTCTTTAATATCAGAAAGGGCAGTAATAAGTGTCCAGGAATATTCAATTTTATGATTATAATATAAGTTTCCTTCAAATTCGTCTACTAATTTTAAAAATAAGTTGACTTTCTTTTGACCTATTTTTAAAGTACTAATATTTGATAAGTGTTGGAGTATTTGGACACCTGTTCGAGAAGTGACTTGAAACTATGAGACTATAAAAACAGAATAATCACTCTACTAAATTAACTTCAAAGATTATTGAATCGAAAATTCGTTTATTTATTTCCGATTGAGAGTATTCAAATTGTGATCAGTCCGATCGCATCCGAATCAGTAGACAGGTATCCATTTAACAAAAGAGCCAATCAGCTGATAATTGATTTCAAAGAGGCTATTTATCAAAGTCCTCGCACCCTAAGGTCCATCCTACGGGACTGGCCCCTATCTATCTTAAGCTTGACGTTTTATTTTAAAGAATTATATTGGTAAATTTTATCCAAATCGATGAATAATGTATAAGTATACGCACATAACTTTAAATTGATCGAAATATGTTCTTTTCATACTTTATTACAACAATAACATATGTGTATCATTATAAATATTAAAAAAAAACTATAATTAAATAGTGAAATTTAATCATAACGAATATCTATTTTAAAATGACTCGTAAAATTTTAAAATACAAAATGAGTTCAAGTCAATTTTAATTTGTACTTACATGAAACTTAATCGTTACTTCATGTCATCGTCATCGTCAATCATGAATAGTATAACCGCGCAACTACGAGCAGTTATATGAATTACAAGAATCGAAACTTTATTATTATGTATTTGAAAATGAAAATGAAAATATATTTCTTCGTTTTCCGTACCTAGCAGGCTGCCTGGCAGAGATTGCTATTTAGCAACAAGGTCGCCTTTTGTGCTTTACTATATATAATATGTTTTCTTTTTATTTGCAACCTGTTATTGTTTCTTATATACAACTAGCTGCTGCCTTTCATATAAACTTTGACCCCCCCTTCCCAAGGGAGGATGCCTTTAACGCTTTATTCCAGGTAAAAAGTAGCCTATATTCTTTCTCAGGCTCTAGACCATCTGTGTACCAAATTTCGTTCTAATCGCATTTTTAATATTAGTATGGATAAAATATTTTATAAAAAAAACTTTTTACATGAGTTCCAACTTTTTCTCAAGTCGTTGCGAAATTATGTTCACTGGTGTTTTGCTTAAAAACATTTCGCGCCTTCGCATTATGCATAATCACACTACTTAATAACCTCTTGCGTTACAATGCAGCCGGCAGAGTGGCAGCCACAATAGCCCTCCGCTGTGACGAATCTCTAAGGACCCTTTAAAAGTTTTACAGTTAGAGAAATATTTACTTCTTTACCCAGTTACGAGAACTGAAGTACGGTGCATTTAAGTTTATAGTCGACAATAAAACTAAACACATTAAGATTTACCTTACCTTATGTTAAAACTAAAATATTCTATCAACTAGCTGACCCGTGCCATAATGTTAATAATCCTTTTCGGTTTTTTTTTATATAGCCTATGACACCCAGCAATAAAGTGGCTTTATATTTTTGAAAGAATTTTTAAAATCGGTAAAGTAGATCCCAAGATAACCTCTTACAATTTAACAAACACACAAACTTTACTTTTTTATAATATTAGTATAGACTAGTATAGACTAGTATAGACTAGTATAGACTAGTAAATATAAGTGATGACAAAAGGACGAAATAATCGTAGCATTTGTAATGTAAAAAAATTACAGAGAACAACAAATTTAAGCAGTGAAAAATGTAATGGTTAAGATGTTTATTATGTTGTTAAGTCTATTTAAAGTGTTAGGTAATATACATATTTTGAAGTTTATATTAAGTGTTACTTTTTTAATCGAACTAAACATTTCTAAACATATTTTTATATAGATATGATTCATAGCTTATGGTTATTTGTCCTTAACATTCACATTGCGAATTAATATTGTTTTTGCTTGTCTAGATTCCCTTTAATATTGTCTTCCTAAAATGTATAAATTTTATTAACAGAGGATATTGATTCCATTAACAAAAATTTACCTCATTACATTCAAGGACTCCCTTTACATTGTAAAACTTATAAGAAATTACTTTTCACTGCGGTTATGAAGCTCCATATTTGAAGGGCGGAGTGAATCATAGTTAATGTAAGGTGAAAAGGGTCCAGGCAAGAAATTTCTCAACAAATTTAGTTACTACTTTACGCTACGTACGAGGGAAAATTGAATTTGAGTCGAGTCTCGCACTAAGGCGTGCGGGGAACCGCCATAAAAATCGTAAGGAGATTGAAGCAAACACGCTGTGTAAACTGATTCTTGTATGTTTGGCTTTTGGCTTACAGAAATTGGTACATTTGTATATAAGGATGGGCACAAGAATTTCATAGAGGAAGAAAAAATACTTCAATTTTCATTCTGTAATGCAATGTACGCGGTATAGTAATTTAAAAAAATTTAACATTTGACAATTGATCACTACAAAAAGCGTGTCTATACAAATCTCCTTTGTCTATACGTACAGTCTTATTATTTATATAATCTTACTTAGAAATAAACTCTTCGGAAAAAAAAGGTATAGGCACCCAGAAAACTTCATTAATTATAATGGTTAAAGTTTATATTGTAGCGCCGGCTCTTTATAAGTTTTATATTATTGGTGTTGTATAAAATGCGTTTATTTGAATGGTTCTACAAATCAAATGAACATACTTCATAGAAATCTGTATAAAAACTATGCTCCAATGTAAAAGTACTTAAGTTACAACTTAGTCAACTTGGTTCCACGAAGTTATTATAAGTTAGTCGCAGTAATCTCTAGAAGTCCGACACAGTGATGCGACGTTTAATCTGCTCCAAAGACCAATCTCCATTATTACATTTATTTTTTTATTAAAATGATAATATCTGTTTTTCCATAGTAGAGTAATTTAACTTACGTAAAACGTTTTAATAGACGTGATAGAGCCGAATTAAGCCTAACGTTATTTTTACTGGTGCTTATTGCGACTTTCAAACCGTCTGTCTGTCTGTTACCTAATGATTCCGCAGATATTTTTTTTATTTATATAGTCTAGTACTTTAAAACAGTTTCTTTTTTAAACGATTTATAGGGGGTAAATAGTGAATGAAAATATTGTACAGACTGCCAGGCAACTTTACGTAACCTTATAAAAAAGAACAACTATCAGAGTTTCTTGGCGGTTCTTCTTTGTAGAAACTGCCATCCGAACCGGCGGTTAATGTTCTGTAATACCATAACGATTCAAAAGTGTTTTATGTAGCCTTGTTGAGTAAAGATATTTTTCTCTTTGACTTAAACAGTGGAAAAAACTTAATAAAAATTAACATGTTGTCATTGCCATAAACGCAACATAAACGATATTGTATGAAGCGAACGGTAAAAAAACTGCAGGCTCTATTTCATGCATATTCCAACACCCGCCTGCTTTAATATTCCACGAACATCCATCCTCCTCTGTCAGCGACAAACGAGTTTTTTCATAATAATGATCACAATTTATTCTCGTCAGCCATCTTGGATAGCTTATTCGAGACGTTAACAATGCGATTAATTAAAACGCTATCTCTTTTATTATCTCTTAACAAGATGTCCATTGTGGTAGTGCAGTTCCCGCAAAAGAGTTTTTCTTTTTCAGAGTATTACAATAGCTATCCGTCGCTTCAAGGAAATTCGAAACATATTTTTAACAAATACTTTTATATAACTATTAAGTAAAATTCTGTTATAGAGTACTAACAGTATTGTTGTTACAGCCCGTTATCACAACAATAAGAATCGACGACTATTTTCTGTACCTAAAAAAATACATTTTTCATCAAAATGCCTAGCAATTTCATCAAAAATCAAATAAGATGACGAATGCTATACGTACAATGACGCACACGTTTCACCAAACTAGGGGTCCAGAAAACGAGAGATCTAGTAATAAATAAGCGTGATTTTCGGCGATTTTTCTCGAACCCTTTTCACGATCAGACTGACACAGTTGAGCGGTATAAATCTCCCAAAAGACTGTCACTCGACTCTAATTGATGGAGCGATCACCATACAGCCGCTCGGATTGATAACATGAAAACTTGTTTAATTATTTGTGTCCAGAATTTGTAATGAACCTTAGTAGAGTTAGAACATTCTCCACTCAAATTTATGTAATATACATACAGGGTTGGCTTGGCTTTATAAAGTTAAATAAAAAAAGAAATTACTGATCTACAGTATTAAACTATTAAATATACTGGATATGAAAAAGTAAAAAAATATACATATGTTGACGTTTATCAGTTGATAAAATCACTGATTCAGTTTGTTACTACTTTAAACACGATTAAGATTATGACAGGTACACGTATTTAAAAGAAAACACAGACACAAGGCCGGCATCACATTGACCACCTGGTGACGCTCGTCTTATAAACACACACACACTCACACACACACACACACATACACACACATTTGTATATCATCTCCCTAAAAATAATATTACTTTCCTTACTCTTGATCACGAAACAACAACAGTCAACAAAACCTATCACTGATCACTTACCCACTTACCTAAACTCATGTTCCATGCCAATTAATTATATTAGAAAAGCAAGGAAGAAGTCAATTGGAGCGAAAGTAACTCTCAGTAGGTAAAGGCATATTCCAACTCAGTAGAGTGGGACAGAAAGTTAATCAACAAATTGAAACCAATCATAACTTAGCTCCATATAATTTATGAGCCGTGAAAATAAAGCTCAGATGGATTTCGATGCGTAATTACACTCGGATAAATCGGTGAGGTATTAAAGGTGAGAGCTTGATCAAGGCTAAGCTTGTCTCAATAACTATGAATTGGTTTTTATTTAATTAAAAAAATAATAAGCAACTTCATAGTACTTGTTTAATCGGTATTTACTACGTACTACGCTTATTTCATACTTGTTGTGCCATGAAATTACACGTGTGTAACGCCCTATCTCGTATTTTTATATTTTTCATTATGATACTCAAGTAATTTAAACTACATTATTTATTGCTAGGAGAATTTTCAAAACTTATTCAGTAAATAGCATATCCTTACCCATCCATCGTAGTAACAACCTCACAGTCACAGACTCTGTGTTATGTATCATATAAGTTATTTGAAAACATTGCCAATCCAATGTTAATTAACAAAGTTAGTTTGTACCCAGTTTACATAATATATTCAGTAAGTGCTTCTAGTGCATAAATGCACTCGTATTGCGGAGTAACGAGAATTTACTAGAAATTTAGTTGGAAAATTTTTTCTGATAGTACCAATTACGTATTGCACTTTAAATGAGCATATCGCTCAATATTACATGGATAAGTTATACCATTTAATTATTACGATGAAATTTCAACACTGAAGCCAGAATATATGGAATAACTTTAACAATGCCGGGCCAACGTAGCAAATAATTCACATACCGACCTATTACTTTATATTCTAAAGTATTAATTGAAGGTGAAAATGCTGAGCGCAGTTCGCATTCTCCACACAATTATGGTACTTAGTGAAATACAATAGCATTGAATATCGTTTGCATTATATTATATATTCTGCTCGCTAGTAACTGTTCAACTACGGTAAGCATTTTGATTAGTTTCCAGTTCAGTCCGTACCTAGTTCGCAGTGAATGCCGCTCTTTAATTACCCGACTTGGTTTTCTGCTTCATTACACCTATATTTCTAAACTTCTGATTAATTGTAAGGGTTCTAAGCAGTTATTGGATATGTCCGTAAGTTCGGGTGTCCTGAAATATGCCAATTATAATTGCGACATAGTTTATGAAACTCTATTGCTTTGTATAGGTCGGAAATATAAGATAGTGTTATTTATTCCCAACAGGACGCATCGGGAAAATGCTTAGCCACGCAGAAGCACCTCGTAAAAGAGAGTCCAGAGATGCTGGCAATAGCGACGTGGACGGGTCAGGTGCCGCGCCGGCCGCCGCTGCCGCCTGGAGCCAAGCTGTCGCAGCTGATGGCGCTCGGCTCCCGGAGAGACCCCGGCAGGGTTGTGTGGATGCTCGCTAAGTCTGATGCTGAAATGAAGTAAGTCAATAATAGTATAGTATACTAATTCCACGTAGGCCAAATAGTCGCAGTCATAGGAATTTCTTTAGATTTCTATGGTTGCAGTCGATGGATTGGGTCCCTAAAACGTCTATTACGGATCTGTACATGCTCAATAAGCTGCTAAAATCAGATAGTTATTCATAAGTCTGAAAGAATCAAGAAGAGGTGACAATAACCAACACAGTACAGGTGTACCACACCGAAGATATCAACTGCTTTTGCGACTTCAAGGTGCCAAGATGTCGCATCTTTCGCCTCCCAAAATGTCTTATGAAATGGTCATCAAACCCAAGGGTAAAATAAAATATGTTATGAGGTAGTAAAATAACTAATTGAACGGCAAATATACTGCGACGATTTTTATGCCAGTTAGGCAATAAAATGGATACGCTTTTATTAAATATCTTTAACAGTGCGTTCAAAAAGTTCCAGCATCAATTTTTTCACAGACCCACTCGTATCAACAAAGCTAAAATACAAACGTATAAACTTGTACACCCTCATTTAATTTAGTTAAAAGACTTATCGCGCAAAGGGCGTAGTCTCCGAGTTTCAGATGTAAAAGATATAAAAATTCAATTTACTTTATTATAAGCTGAATTTATAGTACATGATGTTGATTAAATGGATCCGATGTAATGGCGAATAACGACAAAACAGTATGAAAATATGTTAATGTAAAATTTATTTGAAACTTCTTTTTTAATTTAATTCTAATTCAAAATTAAAAAGACGTAGTGGTGTTACTGTTGGTTGGTACGATATTCTTTTTGCTTTAGACGGGTTTCAAATTTGACTTTATAATTATAGTCATTACTACCTTCTCAAGATAATTATTATTTAAAAATATTGCAACAAGAGTTTTCTAAGGGCTGATTTAACTTTTTTGTTTTTTATTATTCCTGTTTCTTGCCAAATTTAAGAAACTTACCAACGGGACGCACATACCCTTGAAAAAGCTTACCATATACAAGGTTTTACTATACAATCCTTGAAAAAGCGGTAAGCTTTTGATCATGATTTTTTCTTTTGATTGCCTTCGATTTTTTTCAAATAATAACAATACAGTTGACGAAACATTAATTACCCGATGATCTTTATACATTTTCAAAATGAAGATTAAGACAGAAAAGCGATGCGACTATCATCGAAATCAATGTAAGAGATGTTTTTCTTGCTGCAATTCCAAAAAAATGGTGTATTTACGAAAATAAATTATTTTCTCCTTTCTCTAGATGTTTACGAACATGCCCGTCGACTAGTTATTTATCGCTTTCTCCACCCAGACTTATTTCCCACTAAATATATCGAGGTAGTCTGGGGATGTTTTTTGTAAACCGCCACTTTTTTCCGCTGTCACAAAATTCGATGTGACATGTGTGCTCTTTTATTAGGTTAATTTATATTTTCTTTTTATTAGTAACTATACAGGTTTCCATTTAAAATATTAACGTAAAGGTAATGAAAGGAAAACCTTTAAAATAAAACGTATTTTTTTCAATATAAAAGTCGCCGTAATAATTCTATACAAAATATAATGTAGGTAACGCAGCAAAAGCGATTAAAAATTCATTTTGTAATACCGTGATTAAAATATTGTTTCATCTTCAAAGATTCGCTTTATTAAAGAAGCATTATATAAAATAATTTTCCTGTCCACGTGCAGCGAAGTCATTAATATCTCTCCCTTGTTACGGCAGCAAATGCGTATAATCTTTGTAATATAGAAAGTAATAACGCCTGCGTAATGTATAAGGCATCTCTCTGATGGACATCTTGCTCGTAATTTTAAGTAGGCGCTTTAAAAGTTTTAAAAGTTTTCACATCAACGGTGAAGTATAATGACGTTACGGTGGTATTATTTGACTGATGGTTTATGTAAAAATATGTTATATAATTCTGGTTTTTGAGAATATTTTACATATCATATAAATAATATTAGATGATTAAAAAAATACAGTATGGTATATGTATGTGGTTTTATAAAAAAGTTTGTTGTAACAACTCGAACAAGAATTCGCAAAATTATATCATTATGTGAACTACCTTTATTTTGAAAGTGATATCGAAAAAGTTTTTATTCGCCAGGGAACGTGATAGCGATTGGATGGCGCAGGTCACCGGTATATTTTATGTATGAGTTACATTCATTTTTCACAATAAATATATGTAATGTAGGTACGAATGCTATCAAATAGTGAGCTTATTCAAAAGTGTGATATCTGATCCCTACATATAATATTAAAGATAACATAAGTACGCATTATAGGTGTACAGGTACCTACAGAGTGTATAACAGTTATAAAAATAACAAATCAAACGAACACTAAAATACTAATAGTAATATGTTTTAACAATCATTTTCATTTTACTTTTTAAATGAACAATTCAAGTCAGCAATTCAACCTACGACTTAAAAGTGTTTACGTTGTGTTATATTAAAAATGTCCATATACTTTTTAATACCTGATATTTAGAAGAAACTTTAGTCTAACATGCACAAGATCCTTTCAATTGACAATTCACAAATGTATAGCTGGTGGTTTGAGTGACTAATTAAACCCACCCGTTGTATTAAGAAAATGTGTGTTAAGCAAACCTTAAATCACCTTAAAGTCCCTTCTACGTACATTGCTATCAGTTTTATTACAAAAGACAGAGAATTTAGGCTTATCAGTGAACCGGATCACAATATATGAGGTAATCTAGCGGCGAAGCCTACGGTTATGGCTGTTTTTATACTAGTAAAAGCTATATCTAGTTCTTCGGAAATAGTCATTGTGTATTTTATATAATTTTGTTTCGTCAGCAAATATAATGATTTGCTCAATCTTGAAGTCTGTAAAGTACATAATATTATATTCGTTTAGTATCGTCATATATAAGTGAAAAAGTTTTTTATTATTACAAAATTGTTAGTATATTTTTTATTGGTGTACCACGTAATGCAGAAAATGTTTGTCTATGGTCGTAAGTGAGCAAACAAAATGAGCGCTGCGGTACGCATCAGCCACAATTTAATTAATTTGTATTAAAATGTTTACTATGCACTCAAAAGACCATAAATTAATAATATAATCAGACGTAAGATCAGACGTAACCATCTTCTTAATTAAAATGGTGACAGTCTTACTATGAGTTTCCCCACTGAGCCCTCTGCAGATAAGAAACTAATATAGCTTAGGATTATGTAGTGAATCCTACGATCGTTTAGATAACAAAGATACTAAAGAAAGTGTTTTGATTACATAAATGATCGTTCGAATAAATAAAATGATTATTAAAACAACTATTTACTTTTTGTTTTTAATTAATTTAATTTTGAACTGAGTTATGAGTTATTAAGCCTAAAGCAGTTAGTGAAACATATAATTCAAGTCATAGCATTACGAAAATATTCTGTACATTCAAATAAAGGTACAGCCTACCCATGAACAGTTTATTTAGTATTTTTAGTATATATATAGACCTCAGAGGCGAGGCGCTAAATAAAACTGAAGCCTGACAAATGAGCGGCTTAACGCACGAAGTAACGAACGAAATGACGAAATAAAATATAAGACCCGCCGCGGCGCTGGGCTGTACCCACACACACGTGTGTGCTCGCCAAAAGAAGATACAATAACAAAGGTTTATTTTATTTTTCTGTGGTACTTGTCAAATCAAGTGATTTTCTGATATGATTTACTATATCTCGTTTAACATCGAAGGTGTAAATATATCAGAACATACAGCCTCATCTATTTCCGAATTAAGGAGATATTGAGTGGTGACGACCAAATGCCTGAAAAATTTTATAAAAAAACCTTTTTTTTGTAAATCCAGTCCAAAAACATGACCTTAGAATTCAGACCAATGTAAATTTCAAATGTATATTATTGATTACATCTCGTCTTATAAGAAATTTTTTCGGAAAACAAATTTACAACGGTAAGTTTAAAACTATTTTTACAACGGTAAAAATAATGATCCAAAAAGTTTGAAATTTCTTAGATGTTTAATGAAACTTTTTCATTTAAGTTCTTAAAAATAAAACGCCATGACGTAGAAATCTCAATTTAGAAATGTTTATTTAGCTACGAATAGGAAAGCTAATAATAAATCCCTATAAACAGGTAGGTACGCCTCGCTCCGTAAGCCCCTGAGTGACTTATAGCTTTGCGGAACTTTTTACACTTTATATGAAGTCTGGAAATTCTGAGCGTTGATTTATAGGACTGATATTACATGGACTGGGAGACTTGGGAGAGTAATTATTGTCTTATATATATATAACGTTTTTTCTTTAGCAGGGACTTTAAAAACCATAGCAATCAATACGTGATATCTAAAACCAAAATTTCAATATTTTAAGTCGCCCTTGACAATTTGAGACCAGACTCATTGAATCAAAGTCTTGGTTCAGTAGTTTAGGCGCTCTACGATGGTACATTTAATATAAGTATTTATAAACAAACTTTTTTAATTTCGCACGAGTCAAGTAAAAAAAGGATTTGGCTTAATGTTTTTGTGGGGTCGCATGTTCACGCTATTATAAGGAGAAAATATTTTCAGTAATAAAATAATTAAAACTGTCTCTTTGTTAATGCTAATCAAGGGAATGGATGTCTGCAATATCGAAAACAGTAAGTCTTATTCATATTTTATTTTTATTATTTAACTTTTGAAACTTTAAAACTTATATTAAAAGGGTATTTCATTAAATATTATGTAGCTATATATAGATTCTCTTTGTATCAGAAACCATAGGAGAAAATATTAGTAACATATTTTTTGTGTCAGTCTGATGAACATACTATACAAGAGGCAAAAGAAAACGCTACCAACTTAACAACCTACTGATCACTTACCATCAGGTAGCTCGCCCGATCGCTTGACCTCTATTATAAAAACATCCACTAATGATATTCGCGGGTGCTCGTAGAGTGTGAGTTTTTACCTTTTTGTCGCCTGGTGAAAACGTGAAAACGGGGAGCCGCTGACGGAGTTGCGGAAGAGTCCGAAAGGGTATCCGTGACTCTGTCATATATATAGCGGCATGCCGAAATACTGGGCTTTTAATTGGAAAGAGACTTAACCTTCAGCCCAACCCTAAGGGCTATAGGTATGCATGAGTTGGGGTATGTGTTGTTTATTAATTAAACTATTGTATTCCAGCTGCCTCCGCCGCCCCACATCGAGTTAGTTATGTCAATGCCATACCTTCGCACTGCCTTCAAACGACCCACGGTTAGAGTTCGACGTAAGTAAAAAAAGACATTAAGATTTTCTTATTCCACGGAATTTGACAATCTTTTGGTGGTGACATAACTGCTTCTTTCGACAAGTGATTTTTCACCTATATTTTTTTAATGGCAACACCCAGCTATGGATAATTTGGGGAGAGCAACGTTTCATGTTTTATATATAACTAGCGACCAGGAATATTTTATGCATGTATTATACCTGTAAAGTTGAACCTCCTCTCGAATCGGTCTGTATCTAAAATCGATTCCATAGTTTGAAATATTTAAGCTTACGTAGGGATAGACAGAAAAAGAAAATGACTTTGTTTTATATTATGTAATGATATAACACACCAACACAAAAACTCTCGTTAAAACAGATGGTAATTAAGGAATCAAGAAAACAAAAGAGAAAACAACATGCCTCGGGCACTTTTGTTACGGAATATAGATGCAATGCCATTTGGCACAGATTTCAGTACGAGCGTATATTATATTTACAACATAGCCTTAATAACCTAACTCTTCGATGCCACGAACCGTGCCACGCGGTTTCGCTCGGGCAAAAAACTTTTTTTGCTATGTTTTTTTAATTTTTTTGTCGTTAACAAACCCGTTTTATTAAGGAAAATACCTCAACCATAAAAACTCCAGATTCTAATGATAGTCTAATAGCATCTTGAATAAATTTTGTAGCAAACACAGTCAAACTCGATTTAATCAATATAGCATTACCTAAAACATTATAAAAACTAATAATATAGTTTATAAAAACTCATTTACCTGTAGAAGTACATAATACATATTATTTCCGTAGGTCGTATCATTAACCCGATATATAAATTTTTTTTTTTGTGCTACGGTGTTGATTTGAAGCTACAATTTGGGGAAAAGCAACAAATTTAAAACGTAAATCGTAATTCATCTACTGGCAACCAATAAGGAAATAAGAAATCACTAATTACATCGCTTTAAACTATTCATCAATACGCCAGCTATCTATAAATGAAATCTCAACGGCAAAATGTTTGCAGCGCGATGCAAAGCTCTCTCGTCATTCAGTCGCAATTATTTTGAAAACTGTAATAATTGATCTGTTTTAACTGATTATAATTTTGATTGAGGGTTTCGTGAATTTTAAATTAAAATATATACTATAATAGTGTATGTATATTTTACTGTGTACTGTAGTTTAGTATTCATAACTATCGGTCATGTTTTATCGAAATTTTTAGGTTATGACACTTCCTAACAATGTGTATTGTAATATATTAGAGAATATCGGTCAAAATCGGTTTTTTAGATTCAATAACTACCCCGTCTTTATATGTACAAACTTTCCTTCTATATTGTTTTGGTACCTACTCGTTCTAAAACTTTATTAATAATACTAGTGACATTGATTGATTGAATCACTCTATCTATTAAAAAAAACCGCATCAATACGGTTGCGTAGTTTTAATGATATAAGCATACATAGGGATATAACGACAGAGAAAGCGACTTTGTTTTATACTATGTAGTGATAATATACTATGACTAACTATAATCTAAAAAAGTTGAAATTACGTAATGAACCCTGAAGGTTCTGAAATACGATTAGATGATGTTAATAGACTCTTGAAAGTGTTACATGAGCTTGCATTGATATGTCGTTTTAATTACGTTCTCGCGGCTTCGCGGCTAATTAGATAAGGCGCTCTCTAAGTTCAAAATTCAATAAAAACTACGTGACTCGTTCATAGCTATCATATATCCGGTAAGCTCCCCAAAAACTGATAAAAACGTTTGTTATATAGAAATACTAGCTGTTGTCCGCAACTCCGTTCGCGTGGACTTTCATATAAGCTTTGACCGCCCATTACCCCCATGTACAATCTTTTTTCTAAAAAGTATATGCCTATGCCCTTTCTCAGGCTTAAGAATCAGTAGTTTGGCTTAGCTTAGCTATAGTTTAGCTAAGCGATACAGACATAAACACCTTCGCATTTATAATATTAGTATGAATATTTAAGGCAGTAGAGCATTTTCATATGTTCTACTAGTGTCGTTTACTAAAACTTTAATGGTTGGAGTCTACGTGAGAGAGGTGTATGTTTCATACAAAGTTTGAAGGTTATGTTTAAGCAGAAAATTATTAAATGGCTACAGTTTGGCCCTTGTTCAGATCCGTTTGTTTATTGTTTGAATAATAATGTTACAAGATTTAACTATACTATTTATCTATACTATTATACAAAGAGGAAAGATTTGATTGTTTAAATTGAGCAAATTAGATATAATTTTGAGCTAGAAGATGAACAAAGGCTGCTTTTTATTAAATATTCGAATAAAAGCTTGAATATATAATTAGTACCTAATCCATACTAATATTACAAATGTGAAAGTAACTCTGTCTGCCCGTCTGTCATCACGCTAAAACTACTGAACCGATTAGAACAAAATTTGATATAAGTAGTCTTCAGCAGCGTTTTTTCGTCATTACTCAGTTTATTAACTATTTTTCTATAATTTAAATCTAACATCTAGTCAGTAAAACTTTTCTCAGGGTAGGTACATCAATTGATAGTGTTTGTCCTAACATAATTCGTGGGTTCCTTTAAGAGGCTATAAAACAGGTATATTTAGACATCGTAGTCTGTGACCATGTAAGGTGGAATTAAATGATAATGAACGTGAGCCTTTAGCTTTATAAAGGGTGTTCATTTATAGAGTACATTCAACTAAATAGAGATTTCTCTTATCCCTAAAATATGTCTGTAAACGAGGACTGTTTTAAAGCTAAACTATTCAGCTTATAGCTCTTTGACTATAAATTAAATTATAAATTGTATATCATATATACATGAGATATAATTCAAAGTTTGAACGATATATTATAATATAATTTACTTTATTATTAACATTTTTTATATCATTCATAAACGATGACCTTTACTTAATCTTATGGATTCTGATTATTGGCGTCAAAGTAAATACAAGATTCCGTCCTAGATTTCGTAAAGATATATTACATTTTGGACGTCGTGTATAAAACATATTAACACGATATTATATTACTAAATTTTCTGAACTATGTGTCTCCTCATAATATATCCGCTTAAATATTTCAGGCATATAAAGAAAAAACAGAAAAAAACAAACTTAAATGTACTAAGATTATTACAAACTCGGAGAAGACTGTATTGTCAAAATAGCAAAAAATACTTTATAGCAGTCCGTATTCTACGATGGTAAAATCCGGAGTAAATCTATTTTCTATCTGGTCCAATTCAAAGCAACAGCCTACACTATGTGTACGATGTAATTAAGCCTGTATTTATGGATCCAACTAGTAGTTAGTACTCATTGTTTATATTTGCACATTTAAAGTCATCCAATCAGTCGATAGATGTTAATTGTTTAAGCGCACGCTCACATACACACACTAAAACACACACTCACACAGGGTACTCTATCTTTATGAATAGTATACATTATAGGGTTTTATTAGCATAATAAACACCGGAGTTAATTAGTATTTCAATATAAGCGTCAGAGGCAGAAACATTCTCGGTCTTACCTTTTTTAACCATATTATGCTGTATATTCTTTCAATCAAATAACTAAACTTAGAAAGCACCTTTTTTATTCATTCATACAAAAGGTCTATTCGGAGGATTCGCATTAAGGAGAACTATTTCGGTTAGAAAGTATTTTGTCTAGAAATATGTAATTTATAATTTTCTGTAGAAGAACCAGCAAGCAACTCTGCTCTATGCTCTTTTCGGGTGAAACAATACTACCTACTATGGACTGTTACTTAGATATAATTGCGACGAACATTATGATCTATACTAATATTTAATATTATAAATGCGAAAGTAACTCTGTCTGTCTGTCCTTTCATCACGCTAAAACTACTGAACCGATTAGAACGAAATTTTGTCTTGATTCTGGGGAAAGACATAGGCTACTTTTTAACTGAATAAAAGGGCTAAAAGGGGGGAAGGGGGGACAAAGTTTATATGAAAGTCCACGCGGACCGAGTCGCGGGCAGCAGCTAGTATAATTTATAAAGAGTATTTTCCTCTTCCCCACTCCTCGTAGTACATAAATATATTACTGCTACGTCGAATTTCAACCCGGTTCATGAGAAAGTTGTAATGCGTTTGTCGTGTCACACAAACTCACTTAAAACGGAGTTTTTTGTATATAGCAATATCTTTTAACCATAGAAAAATCATTATTTAGTTGAACTTAGTTGTTATTATTGAATTCTGAAGGTAGATATCGTATAACATTTGTTTATAAGTAAATAAAAGATAATTAATGCTTCTTAAATTGCCTAAAAAATGAACATATTGCTACTAACGTTGATAAATAACTTTATTGAAATTTCCATTCTTTAATTTTAACAAGGTAGTAATTTAAGTGCATATTTATAGCTGTACAATTTAGACTTATTACGAAGTAAAAGTACGAGTATTAATTATAAAAAAACGTTGTTTTTTATAAGGTTAGTTATGATAAGGTTAAGATATGTATTTTTAAATAAGCATTAATAAGAACTATTAAAATAAATATAAAGCGAAGCAGCGGTCGTTCCTCAGGGAATAAAAGTTAAATTGAAGATAGAAGCATAATAAATGAGTTTTGCATACTTTCTAATTGGAATATCTCCGTTAAACTGAACTGGAAATGTCATTTAATATATTACCTTCGTCTTTCGTCACATACATTTTTAAAACTATACCGACTTAATATGTAACCAGAATCCATAAGATTAAGTAAAGGTCATCGTTTATGGATGATATTAATAAATGATAATAATAAAGAAATTATATTATAATATATCGTTTAAACTTTGAATTATATCTCGTGTATATATGATATACAATGTAAAATTTAAATTATAGTCGTAGTAGTAGCTATAAACTGAATAGTTTAGCTTTTAAACAGTCCTCGTATACAGACATATTTTAGGGATAAGAGAAATCTTTATTTAGTTGAATGTACTCTATAAAGGAACGTTTATTCACCTTCATAAAGCTAAAGGCTCACGTTAATTATCATTTAATTCCTTCACATAGTCACAGACAGACTATGATGTCTAGATTTACCTGTTTTAAAGCCTCTAGGAACCCACCAATTATGTTAGGACAAACACTATCAATTGATGTACCCTAAGAAAAGTTTTACAGATTAGATGTTGTATTTAGATTTGAGTGAATAATTTACAATTCGTCTTATGACTAATTAAATAAATTTGTATAATAATATACGTACACTGCTAATAATAAACAATATTATGTCATTTGTATGTTTCGCACTCAAGATCGGATGCAGTTATTCCTATTAATTTGATTTATAACATTCGTCCCTCCTACTAACAGATTAACTATAAATAAATAATTTATCTATACTAATATTATAAAGAAGTAAAGTTTGTGTGTTTGTTAAATTGTAAGGGATAATCTTGGTATCTACTGAACCGATTTTTTTTCACCAATAGATAGCCACATTATTGCTGAGTGTCATAGGTTATATAAAAAAGTAAAAAACCAAAAAAGGATTATTAACTAACATTTTGCTCAACGAAGTGGGCACGGATCAGCTATTTGTTCATATATTAATAGAGAATTTTCTTTTTAATTAAACGTTAGTGGATCTGGCTGCTTGTAAAGCATAAAACCGCTGGTCACTAGTGAATAAGAATTACCGCCAAAAACGGCTAATAATCTGTTGTCTGTGCAATATGGCGTACCCGCTCAGTAAGTAATGCGTAGCTAATGGCTCAGCTGGCTCTTTCTTGTCGAGCAGCATTATCACGCATAATTCTCCCTAACCAGCCGCTTTTATAAGCTTTCCTAAAAATATCATCTCATTTACATTTTTTAATAAAAGATGTTAGACGCATTTTATAATAAAACGGAAAGAATATAATACATAATTAAGTAGTTACATTGTACTATTATTTTGTAAGGTTATCATTGTTTATCTGTTTACTCAGAAGAGCATACTAAGAAAGTATGAATTCTAAACAATCTTTACCTGTGTTCATATTATTAACAAGCAAACAATATTATTATTGGAGTAGTATGGAGTAATAATTATGTTATTGGATAATTATTCCTCCATGCAACATAGATCTCTACAAACTAGATTTTAAAATTTCCATACATACATCCACATTTTGAGTTTCGAAGTCTATACCTGAAGATATCGAAAAAAAAAATATTATTCTGCGACATGTACTAGCTAGCTATGTAGCATAAAAGTTTTTACAAGATTTAAGTAACGCAAATAAAAAATGAATACGTAGTAGAGAATATCGTAATAGTTAACTTCTCACGTTGCTAATTTCTTATATGGGTCTCGTGTACACCAACCACATTGACCGCAAGCCCAACTCGTCAAACTAAGTTTCAGAATTACGGGGTTTAGCGTCGATATTTGGTTCCAGACAAAGTTTGTTAGCCATGTGTTGCTATTCTGCTATTCTTATTTATAAGTTTGTATGCTTTGAAACAATTTGAATAAATAAACTGCGATACGAAACGCTGGTACATCATTGTTTTCGTTTCACGTGCCCCGACGAAAGACTACAGTAAAAAAAATGACTCCAATAATTTACTCTGATTCATTTGCTTGGCAGAGATCACTTTTTAGTGTTAAGGTAGCCTGTTCCAAAAAGTGTATAGACAAATAGTGTAATTTATTGTTTTCTGATGTAACGTAGTAGATAATAAATAATTAATATATTAAGAATTATAGGCGATTACTGTATGATAGGGTCATCAAAGCAAACTTCCGTCAGCTCTACCAAGTACCGACCAACTCATATAGAAAGTGGAAAGCAGTAGTAGGAAGTACTTTGGTTCGTAATATAAAGACTTGTTGAACAAAGTCCCTATAAATAAGTTTTAGACCTTTCACTTCAGAGAAAATGGCGTAAAGTTTAATTTTCATGTGTATTTTATTCTTGCAGCTACATCATCAGAGGCATACGCCCGTAACGCTCGGAACGCGGTGGGTGCCCTGGATGGTCGTGGCCTGGTAGCTGTGATCAAGCGTCAAGTACCGCTAGCTGGCCAGCTGAACCACGAGCTGGCTTGGGGACAGGGCTGGGGATGGGTCACCCTGCCTAATGGAGTATGGAGTGGACGTGAGTTTCTTGTTGACCTTGATCATGAGCATATTACACACTAAAATAGTCGCTGTCATTAAGTGGCAAGTGTCTCTTACTCGAAAAAACCAGAGGCAGAGTTGGAATCTGTTGATTTATTTAATCTTAACGCGTAAACTATTGTTATCTAATTAGCCAATGTTGAACGAAAAGCTAAATTCAGATAAAATACCCAACTAAAAATTTTCCCCCATTTCAGGACTGACATGGTCGCAAGATGGCGACGACTTCGCCCTTCACGCAATGCCCATCATGCACCACTCCAACGTCTCCCAAGCCTGCTCCATGCTGGATGGAGTCACGGCTTACGAGTGCTCAGCGTACGAGCAGGCACTCGCCGAATATGACGACACTGCCACCACTTCCGACGACTGGGACTTCGGGGTCGACTGCGGAGACTTCATGATGTAGACTGAACGAGTCGCAATAATTATAGCCTGTCTTGTCTGATGTACATGAATTGAGAGATTTTTATGTCACTTGGCTGAGCCAAGTATTTATAATTTTAATAATTAAAAATTGTGGATTGTTTCTATCAAGTACTAAAATGCCAAAAATTATAAACTGCGAAGCGGTTACTGTTCTGTGAGTGTTTTCATAATTGTCCTTCGACTGGGGTAAAGTTTTGAGAGCTCATAAAATTTAAATTAAACTGATGTGCCAATTAATTATCGATAAAATCTATAAAGAGCGTTTTACGAATTTTATACAATGAGCCTTTACGGTGAATGCAAGAGTTATATGATAAAATTAAACGATAGTCGAAATAATGTCGGTCGTGTTTTCAGTACTAGTTGCATGCTCTTTAGCTAACTGTGTTTGTCATAGAAATGTATGTAGGAAAATTATAGATTCTCGTATTCTACACTACGGCCTATGACATTTTAGGTGATCAATTGTCTTAGCCTTATAAGCACCGTAGGTAGATGTGTCTATCCAATATTTGGTAGTCGGACCCTTTAGTGCGAACATAAGTATATATTATCTTCTTTTTGATACTTTTTGTACGTTCCGTAATGTTATGTATGTATTGTTTGGTGTTTTTACGTGACAATTATTCACTCGATAACGATAATCTTTTTGAATGTTTTATGAAACACGTATCCAGGGTAATGAGTCTGTATATTCCCGATGAATTTTAATATTCAACACCTACATACGAAAATCGCACAAATCATTGGATCTTAAGCGTTTATTGAATATTTTTTATTTTTATAGAGTAAGTGACCTGCTTGATCCCTGATAACACCAATTATAATTAGTATGTAATGAAAGAATCTATTTTAGACGTAATTTAAAAATGTTAGTTTAGTGAATGTGGTCGGTAGAGTCCCTCCTTACCTCCAACATTACGATCAGTGAGTTAAGAACGAATTATTAATGAATTCGATTATAATCAGTCGAAGCTATTCAATTGAAAGGATCGGTTAATAATGAACTGAATCTAATCAGAAGCATTACGACAATAACCGTTTTTAGGACCAAGAAAATCGAAGGTACACCAATGGTTTGAAGTCAAACTAGAATAAGTTGTAGCTCGGGATAGGCGTGTGTTACAAACTAGAAGGTACTATGTCGAATAATAACTAACTAGTCGCTACTAATCTTCCGACCTACCCAAAGACTGCCTAACGTACGTTACCTGACGCCTTTGTGCAATTTGTGGAGTCCGCGGTTTGATCCTTAAACAGTCCTACTGATGCCTTGCAGAATTATTATTATTAAAGGTTTTGAAAACGAAGTAATCTTAGCCAAGTTCAATTAGGTCTAAACATCCAAATGATTCTGAATTGGTGTTGTACAAAAATCTATTATCGTAATAGTTGATATATAATTAGTCTATTTTCTAAATGGGCAAGTATTTGAACATCTTTGTATAAGCTTAAGGAAGCTCTTATTTATTTTGTGTTATCTCTCCAAATCTCTGGACAACCTTCAAGTAATAATGGTGCAATGCAATGTTAAATGTTCTATTGTAATTAATCAATATTAGAGAGGTACATAGATGTTATCGACACGAGTTATTATATAATTAAACGATATTTTAAAGAAATATTAATAACCTAAATCCGTTGCGCACATAGACAATTTTTATTGTTTTTTTAAGCGCCATCTGTGGTATATCGATATTATTTTGTTAAATATAATATAACATAGAGTGTATATTAGCCAAAATGGTTGACGCTGGTATCGTCAATAGTAATATTATATAAAAGGAAATGGATTTAGATTAAAAAACATGAGTGATTCCTCCGTTGAGTTTCAAATCTATTTTGCAATTATAAAATGTTAATGGCATATTTTTGTATGTAATTTCCACGCAAACCTACATAGTTATAAATGTTCGACGAAATATTATATTTTTAAGAAAATCTCTAAATACACTTTATACTAACGCAAATAAATATTTAGCGACAAACACAAAGTACTAACTATTTTCTTATTATAATTGTCTAGTATCACATATTATTATTTATATTAAATTACCTATGAATTGATAATCTCATTATGTTTTGCAAAACGTCTTCTATATATCTAATTTTGAAAATCTACATTATCTGTTGTCGCCTTTTTCTTAAAACCTTACTTTCTATCATATGTCAAAATATTGTATTTTTTTATATTAACATGTTACCATTTACGAAGAACGCTACAAAGCTTTTACAGTACCATATAAGTTTAATGCTAATGACACAATTATCTTATCTGTGCATTAGTGCGTTATCTGATAAAACGCATAACAGTGTTATCCTGTGATGAAACATCAATTTACCATAGTTTTACACAGTGCACATTACGCGTATACATTTGTTTTAATAATGAAAATAGCTATTTATAAATATAATTATTATATGGCACATTAGTACCTACGATAGATGTATACGATTTTTACAATCGATTAGGACACTTAAAATTCATTTATTTGAGTACTAGCTGTTGCCCGCGACTCCGTCCGCGTGGACTTTCATATAAACTTTGACCCCGCTTCCCTCCCTTATAATCCTTTTTTCCTAGATTTTTCCATACAAATGTATTTATCCCCGTTCCTGTGGGAATTTTGCAATACCCTGTTGCAAATAACCTTTAAGTTTACTAAGGTACCTACATGCCAAATTTCAAGCGTCTAACGTAAGCGATTGAGATTTTTTCATACAAATGTTTTTTCCCACCAACTCCCATTCCCGTGGGAATTTTACAATATCCTTTTGCAACTAACCTTTAAGTTTCCTAAGGTATCTGCATATCAAATTTCAAGCGTCTAACTTAAGCGGCTTAGATTTTTCATACAAAAGATTTTTCCCGCTAATCCCCGTTCCCGCAAGAACTTCGGGAATTCCTTTCTTAGCGGATACCTACGTCATAACATCTACCTGCACTGCAAATTTCAGCCGAACTGTCCAGTGGTTTGGGCTGTGCGTTAATAGATCACTATGTCAGTCAAATTTCAAGCGTCTAACTTAAGCGGCTTAGATTTTTCATACACAAGATTTTTCCCGCTAATCCCCGTTCGCGCAAGAACTTCGGGAATTCCTTTCTTAGCGGATACCTACGTCATAACATCTACCTGCACTGCAAAGTTCAGCCGAACCGTCCAGTGGTTTGGGCTGTGCGTTAATAGATCACTATGTCAGTCACCTTTGAATTATATAGATATAGATTGCGTATCTCTATACATATGTGGTTACTTAGCTTAAGACTAGATGGCGCTGTGTTTGTTTGAATTATTTATTTATTTTTATGTATTAATACCATCTTGTTGATCTGCGCTTTTCCAGGTCCAATACAAGGTTCCGACCTATTATTCCTGACATTTAAATAGTAAACCACAAATATAATTTGTGAAACCGCTAATTTATTAGGTACTACTATATTATTATAATTTTAAAAGTAATGTATCTCCCCGTAATGTGCACTTATACTGGTACGTATAAATTGACAAATAAACCGCGTAGTAAAAGACGTGTCGCGTGTGTTCCAATCGCATTAGTGACGTTCACTTATTGAATGTTTGTATGTAACTTTTGTGAAATAAAAACCTCACTGGTATATGAGTTGTTTCTTTTTTAGATAAGACGTGTTTTTATATAACATACGGGACAAATGAGCAGGCGAGCTACCTGATGGAAAGTATTCATCGTCGCTCAATGAGCACAGAGCTTGACAGTTCTGGAGTGGGTTTCCGACTTTCAAAGAGTTGTTCAAGACTATGGATGGAGTCTGACGCTTAGGAAATCAACACATAGCATGCAGTTTTTCTTGATCCGTCGTACCGTCACTTACAACCATCGCGCATCCAAGTTATTGGAATAAATGAGTTTATTTGTACTTAAGTGAATATTCATGACCTTTCAACGAAACGTATCTGAGCACACATAGACAACTGCTTTCCATAAAGTGTAGTCATTGACTAGATATTTAAACGTGTAAAACGAAAATATTCAATTAATAATTTTCGTAATGATTTCGACTTTACACTGAAGTTAAACATTATATGACTCTATACTCCATATGATGTTTATAAATGATATTTATAATATGTATTATTGTAGAGTATAGAGATTGTTAAAAAGTACACGAAATATAGAGAAATTATTATTTTATTTATTCTCAAAACATAAACAGAATATACTTCATAAGTTTTCAAGAACGTTAACTTTGAAAACGTAATTTATGTCACATGACGGAGCTTTACAAAACTCGTTATTGCATAATAATAGGATGTGTAACTTATCCAGCGCTTACACGGGCAGCTCGTGGCGCCATCTTACGGCTTTGCACACTACACACAACACAGCTGTGAGCTCGTGAGTCGCGTAGCGACCGCAGACTAGCATTATCGGTTACACGACTCTACGTTCAAAGCCGTGACAAATAAAAAATAATAAAAACGCGCGTTCCAAATTAAAATATTGTCAAATAACATCAATCACGACGACATATTTGAATTATCCAAGTGTCAAATTCATTATCGGTAAATAAATAATTAAATGGGTTTTGATAAATCACTTATTAGTGTTGTATTAACGAATTACTTTTATTGTTTATTATAAAAATTGTAAGCGTTTTTGCTGTGTGTGTTTATGATACAAAGGAGAATTATGGAGAAAACCGGAGGTTCGAGATTATTGCAGATGCAGGTAAGCTTTTTATTTACCGGTAGTTTTCACATACAGTATCATCTTATCGACATTATAAACGACATTAGAAACGGTCTCAATTTTAGTGTTTTTCATATAAAAATTTAAAACGTTTGCATTCAATAACTCTAAACTAACGATTTACGGACTTGTTTGATCCGATTTCCGATTATTCAACTGAAAACTAAAAAAAATAATGTAATTTATAATTACTTATGGCAATAAACGCAAAACATACTTAATAAAACTTATAATAAAAAATAATCGAAATAAACCTACACATGCTTAGTAAAATTTTAAACGCTACTCGTTTTAATTTTATCAATACGTTTGCAAATAACTAAATGAATTCTCAAGTATGAATCATTAACGGTTAATTTTTGAATGGTAAGTCTGTTGCAAGTTTATCAAAACTTATTTCTCTCTTTATCTCGGCAATGTAATCTTGTATTTGCTTGAAAGGGACGTAATATTAAACCGATTTCTGTTCAAGCATCTCGCGAATTGAACCTTGACCTCGGTCAAATGGTTCATTTATTTACTGAGACTTGTTCAATGAAACCGTATGGCAAATACAGTGCTATAAGCAGTAGTTTTATAAACATACTTCAACGTTGGACTTATTTAAATAAACACTTCGACAAATAGATCCTTGTTACGTACGTATTTTTTAAAAAACTTGAACTTCATTCCTTTTAGAGGCTAAATTTAGGGTGCTTTAATTTGATTATATTTGTTTAAAACCTTGCAACCACATTTAATTGCTCAATTATTTAGTCAAATTTTCAAAATTAAATTGGTCATTTATCATTCAATTAAGCAGGAGGAAACGGAAAGGCTAATGACCGTTACTGACTGTGCAACGTCGACTAAAATATTTTGCAATTCAAAGTTGCCAAATTTCGACACTTTATAACAGTTAATTTTACTTTAAAGCAGATTCTATTCGCTTTAAACGATAATAATAATAATGCCTACTAGTAGTAGTGTAGTAGCTTTGTTTGTGTGTATTTATTTTTTTCTATCCTATCCACGTAACAGTACGTTCTATATTACTTATATTGAGCTAGCGAATATAAACAATAGAGTGCTTTTCTACGGCTGGATACATGAACGCCGAAGGCCGTATTCAATTCTTATCAAAGCACTTTATATAAACTTCTCTGTTAGTGAAGCAAATCCTAACTACTATAAAATTGAGACAAATTATTGTCATAGTAGAAATAATTCTCGGAAGTTCGTATAAGTATATTTTTACTAATATTATATGCGAAAGTTTAAGAAGACGTATATTCATGTTTGTTACTCTTTCACAACTACTAAATGCTGTACTGAAGCGGAAAAAGCATGCAGGTAGATAGGTAGATGAGATTCTAGATTCGCATAGGATACTTTTAATCTTCGTATTGGTTCGTGATTAAAAACGCTGCTGGCATAATCTATAATACGGAATACCTGTTTAAAAACTATATCGCTTCCAACCAATAACTATGGAACAACAAAAAACGTCATACATATCGATTATTCGGTCTGTTACCGACAATTATATACATGCATGCAAATGTTCGGTTCGAGGGACAGGCGGGCTACGTGCCATCGTCACGATGCCCCACTTCCAACGATCGATGGATGACAATACCGTAATTTGGGTCACAGAGCGTATTGATGGTATCGAGAAATCCCCAAAGGATTGCCCTGAAACAGGTCGAAGCTTTTTACGTATAAGTAATAAATGAGTAAGCATTAGCTGGTTTTTTGTTGACGGGTGGAAAATTATTGTCTTATTAACTACATGACATTAACTGTTCAATGCGTTTGGAGATGAGCTCACTTTATTAATGTAGTTTTTTATCGGCCAAATACTCATACGCAAATTAAATGTAAGGACGCCGTAAGAATTGTATGGCGAACTGTCAGATCGGACCGGTTTAAGTTGTACTTAATTTTTTAAAATTGCGTTTCAGTATTCCGGCATGTAGTGGACTTTTTCATACACACTACAGGTGACATAGACAAAATAATTATTGGATAAATTAATGTTTCTTCTCTCTCCTCATTATTATTCCTCCGTCTATCCTCATTACGATAATAAGAAACGAACACATGATGAACACACTCAAGACATTACTCTATACATAAATGTTGCCCGCGACTCCGTACGCGTGGACTTTCATATAAACTTTGACCGCCCCCCCCCTTCCCCTTATAACCCTTTTTTCCAGTTAAAAAGTAGCCAATGTTTTATCTTAGGCTCTGTACTTGTGTACCAAATTTCGTTCTAATCGGTTCAGTAGTTTTAGCGTGATGGAAAGACAGACAGACAGAGTTACTTTCACATTTATAATATTAGTATGGATTAGTGTCGTGATCGAAGGGAAACAAACGCATCATTAATAATAATTTTTCAATACTCTATTATTCAATTAGTTCCTATTCAGCTGTTGTGATAATGATTAAATACAGAATTCGTTCGTCGACTTTTGATGTTAACTGTACATGGAAAAAATACAAATATTATGAATATCGTAAAAGTAAAAAAAATATCACGTCGGTTAATTGGAATATATTACTGGCAAGGACCACCGACCTTTCTAGTACCTAGACATTATTAAAGCTTTATTTTATAATACATATTTATAATAACAAACGAGTGGGTATATGAATAATAAACTTTATCGGTGTGTATACGAGGAAATTAAATGTGTTATTAGCAGCTGCTGAGTATTATTTGTAAACAAAATGGTAATTGCTTGAATTTTAATTTTAAGGGTTATATTTTGTACTAAGTGTCGTACAATTTCACCCGTCTACAACCCGTTTTTTTTTGTTCTATTATTAAAGCCTACGTTACCTTTAAATAATGTACATATAATGAAAACTTTTAAAATCACTTTCGTACGTTTCAAACGTTTAAGCTGGTACCTACCTCTTTTTTTATTTTTATACTTAAAATTTTGTATAGGATATCGCGCTTTAATTTATAAAGTACTTAGTACTTACTATAATGTTACCATAACAGTCCATTGATATGTTACAATATAAGGCATACCTATTTAATTTTTTTCCGATATCGCGAAAAAGGTTTTATGCAAACATCTTTTTTCCAAGATGGCGGGGCGGCCACCTCATAAAATTGTGATTAAGCTCCTACACATGTCCTTAAAATAAAATTGCATGCCCTAAAAAGCTCATGTAACATTTAAATAGACTATAAGGTTACTAAGTCATTCCGTGATCAAACAAGAGGTGCGGCTGTGTGGTAACAAGTATAAGCTATCGTAAAAATTAAATATGTCTTGTGTGAACGACCCCATTCGCGACGCGGCGCGCAACACGCAAACCTAGCTACATTTCACAGATTAGTTTGACTAATGTAATGGGGACATTAGATTTGATAAATGGGTAAAATATTGAGGAAAATACCCCATAAATAAAGTGTTATATCTGAATAGCCTCTATTGTTTTTAGTACAGAATATTTCCTTACTTATATGTCTACTTGGGGAAATTGGTAAGGATAACGTAATATGTAATCCTATTACTATTATAAAGGCGAAAGTTTGTAAGTATGGATGTATGGATGTATGGATGTATGGATGTTTGTTACTCTTTCACGTAAAAACTACTGAATGGATTTGAATGAAACTTTACCACAATATAGCTTATACATCAGAATAACACATAGGCTACAATTTTTGAGGATTGTAAGGGAGGAAAGGGAGGGTCACAGTTTATATGAAAGTCCACGCGAACGGAGTCGCGGGCAATAGCTAGTATAATATAATAATAAATAAACCGATAATTTGTTTCTGAAGTTGAATAAAAAAAATTTATAAGGTATTTATGTATGTACCTACGATGTAGAAGTTCCTTTAGTTCTTAGTTTTCACATATTGTCTGTGTGTAGGTATTATCTTTTATAATCCTTGGTGGCTCATGTCTTCACTAATCTCATACTGTTTTATTCCAATAATTGTTTTAATCCTTACCGATAACTTAAATTAAGACAACAGATCACGTAGGAAATAAATCATACCGTTGTAAGCCAAAGGATGTTAAATTTTAATACCTGCCAAATTCATCCTTGTGACTAAATATGTAAGTACGTGGGTGATATCTGATCTGTTTCCACGATTACAGCTCAAAATTGCAACAACCACCTACTTTATTTCCCAAGTCAAGTTTATATCTGCAAATATCAAGTTTTCAAGTTTGGTTATTTAAAGGCGAGGTTGCGCAATATTTGCGAACCACAATATGAACGATATAAAGTCATATTTAAGTACGTAATACTAGTTCAGATAAATTAGGACAACATTCTTTTTAAAATGGAAAACTGTAATAATTGTAATTACTATTTGGTACATTGTATCTTGAAATTTAATTTGCTGGAATAGCCACCCTACTTTTTTGGTCGTTCTCTCTGTAGAAGCTTCTCAAATTTAATTGTTTACTAACACCATAATGATAAAAATATACACTAAATTATATGTTGTCCACGAAAATATAAGTCTTAGAAATCTTTTTATAACCAACCATAGGGTCAACGTTTTGCTAACACATTGGCCGTGGCCATGTCCTTTACAATGGTCAATACAACAATCAACACACTTGCAATCCAAGTATTACAATTAGCAAACAAAAGAGCATTCCTATCGTACTTATAATACATGTAGAGTTTGTATTAAGTTGGTCGAGGGCTGACTAATCGAGGAATGCGTTGTAATGGACACTTGAGTCAATAATGTCTTAACTGGAGAGTAGACTTCATTACCATTATCTGTTGTGTATGAGTCTGTAGTTATAGAAATATGGTATAAGAGGTATTTAAATAATACAATAAGAAGAAAACATGTTTTGATTGAAAATTACAAAAGGAACTTTAGTTGATAAGCTGTTTTTTCCACTTTGTAAAAAGAAAGAAAAAATCATTAATTACATACACATTCATTGAAATAAGACACAATATAATTAACATTTAAACATGAAAATAATTAAAAACAGAAGTAGAAAAATAAACACATGATTAACCTGTGGGGCAAAAAGTATTTTGACTAAATAAAATGTGTATCAGATCATACTTTATTCATTTTTAAACCAATTAATAGTTTAGATAAACAGGTGGTTCGTTTTTCGATTAGATATATACCACAGATAGGGAAATTTCTTATAAGGTATAAAGTAATCATACGTGATACTATTTTTCCAGTCTATAAATGGAAGCTTTGTCGATCTTGATTTTTTATAAAACATACTTTTTTTCTACTCATATTGAACCAACCAATTTATATTTCACTAATGTTTTGCTTGCTTTCTGAAAATCATTATCCATTATTTATCCTTCTCCTAAGTTTTCTTATAGTTAAAATTAAAAAAACTTGTCAGGACTTACCAATAAATGTCAACGGTATCTGTAATTATCATTTTTCTATTTTTCGAAGATTTACAACTATACCAATTAACAGTGTAAAATGATGTATATGAAATTTATTCTACTCAGTCCATCTCCCGTTTCCATTACCTTACTTTACCAATTCCTTTTTACTCTAATCTCCTTGTTCCTTTACAGATCGAAAGAACTAAGCGAATGGTAAGACGAATGGTTTTCTTTATTCTATATTGTATGTGCTATACCGTTCTTTACATTTGCGTCAACTGACTTGTACTAAGATTAATAAAATATATAATATAAAAACTAGTTGGCCCGACGCGACTTCGTTCAATTTGTACCTATCCTCACAACCTAATAACCTATTTTTCCCTGCTTACGCTCAGTAAACATAGAATTACTTTGAACTTTGTAATGATAATGCATTCTGATAAATATTTGTCATTGATTACTGGCTGGTAATTGGTTTAAAGAACAATTGAATTCCATAACAACTAACCAATTACAACACTAACTACCCAATCTTTTATTTAACGGTTAGTTCAAAAACATAGAAGGTGAAGAAGTTTTGAGTGTGGTAAAACGTCTGTTCAATATAATTCTATTGAAATATACCTCAGCTGGCAATATTGTGGTTTCTCATTTGACTACTCATATATATAATATAAGATACGACATGAATGGTCTCGCGCGAACTATACAATAAGTAAAATAGATGTCCTTGGACGGCTCCCTCAAGGATGCCGGACCGGTCATTGAATCACGCACCATGCAGTGACGTCAACCACCGTGCCGCGACGGTGGCTCTCTGTCTCGCCATTCGCCACCGTGACGGTAATTTGATAGATTACAAGAAACTAGAAAAGTATCTGCATATACCTTTTATAAGCTTTTCTATCTAGGTGTGTTCTATGCAAGATATAACCGCTATTAGTATCTATTTTCGCTTACCTGATAAGCGTTGATTCTTATAAAATTATATGAATAATCTACTTTAAAATTCCCTGCAATTGTCTCTCCATAAAAACGAACATTACAAATTTTACACGCAAAATAAGTATATGCGATTAAAATATAAATATGGTTATTGATTTCTCAAGCTTTTACTGGTTTAAACTATATATTAATTTTTGTTGAATTTCGAATTAGTAGGTTGGACCACACTTTTGTTAACACAGCCTAACGGCCTATGAAACTAGTATCGTTATTAAGAAGCTTGTTACAATACCTATCAATCAAAAATATACACAACACTTAACGCTAATTCTAAATACGGAAGTCATATTGAGTGTTGGCGTACAATGAGACCAAACTAACGAAAGTGCTTACGTCACGAACGTCCTACAAGGAAGCGATCGTGAGTCAATAGTCTCGTTGAGTGAACATTTATGGATCTGCATCGCGCCACGTGGGCGGCACACAATACACAGATGATGATCATAGAGTTCATCTCTTAATGCGCGCTCTCCTCATAGTTGATGGCAAAGGCCACTTCAAGCACAATATTGGAAAGTTAGAAAGTCTCGAGCCAGGACAGTGCACCGTTGAAATGCTTAATTTTTGCGCAATGGTTGCGCGGAATACGTTTAATATTTACAGACTTTTACGTAGAAAATTTGTACGTATAAAAATAATTTATAATTATTGAGAGAATTTGGAGTAGTATTACGAAACAGTAATAAATTGTTATCCGTATTTTGACTTACACAACTTGAGTTTTAATTAAACGGTTACATAATCTTTTCATATGAACTTGCAAAAAATATTAACGAGTTTCATACATAGTATCGTTTACAAAACTATATTAGTTTAATAAGATACCTAATCCTTCGACATAAGATGATCACTAGACGTGTACACAAGACACCCATTATCTATTATAAGCATACTTAATCGATCCATTGTCACTTAGCAAGAAATAAACAGTACGCCCCTGCGAAGTCTCAGCTTTGTTTACATACAATATACCTAGCCTATATTACTCATACCAAGATATATCTCGAAACATATCTTAACACTCATACGTAAGCAGTATTTTGCTATGAACCACGACATTCATTCACTTGCAAAACATAAAAATGTAGCAACAACAGGGTCAAGTTAGCGGTAATACACGGAGGTCATGGTCTATTGATGGCTTGACATTGGCTAACACGTGCTGTGTTGCATGGAAACGGGAAAACAAACAAAACTTTACCCCATAAGTTGTGGGACATTTAAATCGTTCGGTTATTGTAGGCTGGACTTTTATGGTGACCGCGTGCTTAAAGTGCGTGGTGGAAAAAGTATTTAATGAATCGCTTAATGTAAGTGGGTTAGTAGGATATTTAAGAAAACGTTAATTCGAAAAGTGAGGTATAAGTTGAGTTAGAATCAAGGTATGGAAACGCAATTGTCAAGATCTCTGGACAACGTGATCTGGTGGAAACCGGAGCATTGGAAGGCCCGTGGTCCTAACCGCACGGCGTCGTCTTTGGACATCGCTGATCCTTCAGATATAAGGAATGGCTGGCTCACTCTATCAGATCCGAAGGTTAGAGAAACCTTTATAATTTTTGTTTTACAAAAGTTTATTTAACACACGCATTTTATTGAATAATTAAATTGAGACAAATCTCAATGCCTGGATGACACATTACTGCTAAAATTAAGTAATATGTACTATCTTTTGTAAATTATGTACCCACTTTGAAGTAGAATGAAGGAGAAAGAAGAAGGAGGTTTCGAACATTATTTACTATGCAGAAGGGAGCTGACCAAATCTTTGTGACCTGTACAGTCTGAAATGCTGTATATACATGTACATTTTAGTAATAAGATTCACAAAACAAAAGGTGTCGCGTTATGTTAGTCAGCGATCGTGTGTTACATCACACTCGGTTTAGCATGCGACCTCGTGACTCACGCCTCCTTGCTGAATGCGAAACGGGTTTGCGAAGAGTGCTTCGTGCTTTAAAAACCAATGCAGATTTTGTTATTGTACCCAATGTTGTATGAACATAATGAAGCTTAATATATTTTTTGTGTAGTAAGGATACTGCAAGATGTATTTGTAAATAAGGTTTTGTTAGTAGGTAAAGACTTTATTGATATAATATGTTTGTAGGTTAGGTACGGTTTATGAAAATTATTTTTTTTAGATTTATAAAAAAAACAAAAATATTGTTCACAAATGTAGCTAACCAATATAAACAAACCAATTTGATTCGATCAAGGCATTTTATCTGTACAAACTCCAATTTGTCTATATATAATAGTAGTTATAAATATGTGTGGGTACAAATTAACTAAGTCTTTTTATCAAGTACGATATATACGATCTTTGTGCTTTTTAATATACGCCGTAAGAATATTTGCTAGCACCGTTACAACTTTTGCTATACAATCTATCTGATTTGACTTTTAATACATATCATCGCCAGTGGCGTATGCAAATTTGTACAAGTGGGTATTCGCTTGGTGCTCAATAACGCCGAGTTTTATTTAATCTCTTAATCACTGCAAGAAAATCGCGATAAAATTAAATATTCAAGCAAAACCCGTTTCTATGTGCAGTAAGGTCATTGACAGGCAATGAGTCACGCCTTACGTCGCCTAACTTAGTGCCAGCTTCCCATATATGGCTATTGTTTGCGAGACTGACTGCCTTGACGTACATCATATGGAAATGATCGTTTATGACGATTTATAGACCTATACAAACATGTAAATTGCGATAAAATTACATACAAATTGTTTTTTTTATCTACACTTATCTTAATGATAGATAATGAGTTTTTTTTAACTTAAATAAAGGTTAACTAAAATTAATATACGTATTAATATAATAATTCGAGAACGGATTTGTAAAATTTGGCCGTTCTTGGGGAAGGACATAGGCTACTTTTAACTGGAAAAGGGGTGTTGTAACTTGTTATAATTTTACGCTTTCACGGACAAATCGCTGAACCGATTGTAATGAAATTTGGTACACAGATGGTTTAAAGTCTGAGATAAAACATATATTATATACGATAAGATACTTTTCAACAGGAAAAAAGGGTTATAAGTAGGGAAAGGGGTGGGGGGAGTTTATATGACAGTCTACGCGGACGAATCGCGGGCAACAGCTAGTTAGCTATATTTATAACATTTATACTATATAGTATAGGAAACATTTATGATAACTGGCAAACTTATCAGTCAAAAGTGATCTCTTCCAAGCAAACGAAGGCAGGAAAAGATACAAGTAAAAATCAATAAGGTGGCGTAGTACAACTGTTACAATAGTACCTATGTTTACATAATTTTATATTGATTTCATAAATACTGTGACTCAGCAGATGTTTAAAAACTTTTTTGGTTAGCGTAACTTTTAATAATTATGGGTTCGTTTTCAATAAGTAAATCTAATAATAAAACATTTAGTATTAAATCGATCAAACTGGATGACCTTGTGTTGTTTATAAATATCCTCTCCAATCGATTGTCCACCTACGACACTCAATTAGAATACCTTGTAACTCCTTTTATTTGCATAGAGACTTCAGATTATATTGTGGTTCATCTATATGGCATAACTAGTTGGGTTAAGCGATTTTGTCTGCGAACCATAACCTATAGTTTTTTCGCTTAAGATTATTATTGTATAGTGTGTTAATTATAACTTATATCCTGACTACTGACTTCGTTTCTTTGTTAATTGTTATGGTGATATTACAAAAAATCGTTTGGAAAAATAGCTGCAAATGGATAAAGCATATTTTAAATATAGATATTTGCATTATTTGTGCTTGACATTTCCTTGAATGTATGCAATAATCTTATTGTTAGTATAAAAAAAGAAAGAGATAAACTATATTTAATCTTAGAGCTTACTTAGCCTGCAATGCGGACTAAAGCACACGTATGTAGCCTATCATATACTTTAAATAAATAAAAAAGAGCTTCTTTTGCAACATAAATGGAATTCCATTTGTTGGTTTAGATTTGAGGAGATAAGGGTTATTTAGGTACTTTAGTTGCCCTCATTGAGAAATAAAATTAGGTTAAGGCAAGTTAAACTTTATCTACATACATTAAGGCGTATGATCTAGGTATGTCTGGAAGTGATACCTTGTTACTATTAATTACTGTACAAGTTTTTTGTTTTATTATATACTTCAATATTTTTTTTACTTTTGTAGACAATAACGATTAAATTTATTTATAACATTGTAACTAACAATAAAGTATATCATTAGCTGAATTTATGAGATTGCTTTTAGAAAATTACTCATGGTTTATTCATATTGGCATCTTGTTACTAACTACACTAAATTATTGCGTTTATAAATCAATGATACTAAATCATTGATAAACTCAATAGTGAGTTCAGATGATTTTTAAATTTGAATGTGTTTATTTACTTGTCGAGTTTACATGTAATAAATGCACAAGGGAATGCATTCTCGTTGCAATGTAATTGCATACAACACACCGCAATTATTGAATCAGTAACGGTCGCTAACGAAGGTAGTCAAATTAAACGTCAAGTACACGCAATTAAATCCAATCAACGCGACGGGCGACGTGACCGAAGTGCTAATGAGCCACACTGCATACAACCTGCATACGTTCTGACTCCTGACTGCATGACGTGACAATGTCGCTAACCAATGAATGCTAATGGGAGATATTGCAATCAGTTTATAAATAGATTTGCGGCCAAATACTCATACGCTATTTAAATTTAAGCACGCCTCAAGTCTCGTAATTTTGACAGAATTGTATGGCGAACTGTCAAATCGGACCAGCTTAAGTTGTTCTTAAATTTAAGCTGCGTTTCAGTATTCCGGCATTGGTCTATCATTCAAAGGATTCCTTAAAATGTTTAGAGATATCTCGCTAAGACTTGACTAGATGTTGAACATTTAAGACACAAATTTAAATGACTACACAGTTTTTTATTACAAGAAACCTAGCCAAGTAGAAAATATGAATGGCTAATCTAATGCCTGAAGTTTTATCAAGAATTTGATAGACTAATAAATCAGCATAATAAAAAATAGCTAAGCTGACCTTCGAAATAAAAAGCAGCGCGGAAATGGTTTTAGACCTTAAGTAGAAATAACAATAAAAGAAGGCGGTAGACAAGTTGTTGACGCGTAGGAGGCGACCCTCGACTCGCCAACCGCGACGGAAATTCGCTGAAATCTAGCTATATTTATTGATATTTAATCCTGACCAAATTAAAATAGGAAGTAACCACAGCTGATATTCAAATGTATATGACAAAATCTGTAGGTCTTATACTATAAGGAAATTGCTTAAACTTTTCCTGTTAGTTTCCAAGTCAATATAACCCGCTATTGTAAATAGTTGGTCTAATATTAAGATTCAAATTGGACTCATTTCTCATTCCAGTTGAACTGATACTACTTACTTATAATAAAAAATTGAGATAACAATGTAGTATTTAATATATTTTAAAAGTAGTGTAGATTATACGCATTTTTCTTTGGTACTTTCAGGCTCGCTACCAGCAGAAGCAGTTACAAGAGAAGGAGCTGAAGATAGCCTCGCTGTACGAAGCCCAGCAGGCCAGGGCTCTTGACAGAGTCAGACATTCGCCCAGCAATGGGACGGTCACCTCAACCAGTCCCCCGATACCGCACCAACCAGGAAAGGTAGGAGACAGTGTTCTATTGATTCGACGTTGGACTTTGAACCACCATCTGCTTAGACAAACTTTAAGCGAGCCGTTTACATAACGTTTGTAAGAAAACTACATAGACTTCTCTTGGGGCTTACATTTTACTAGATAGCAGAATAATAGTTATAAGAAACTTAATCGTCAATAAATATTCACGATAAATTTATATTTATTTAATTATTGTACCTACAGTTAGAATAAAATCAATATTTACATGAAGTATAAATTTATAATTTGTGGTGTTATAGGATGATTATTTAATTAAATATTCCTCTCCATTGATAGCCATATAATCCTAAAAATATAGAAGAAAAAATAAGAGAAAAGAAAACCATTTTACATGGCTTAAATCATAGGTTATTGTAATAAAAACGTCACGACAAACTTTAATACATATAACTATATTACTCAACATCATGTAGGTGCGTCAAATGTTCGAAGAGCGGCGTACTAAGGCAGGGATAGACAAAAGCTATCCACTTCAACCGATCCACAACACGGAGAGGGTGCAGCCGAGGAAGGCGATACCCAACGGGTACTCGAAGGTCAGCAATCACAAGACTACTGTGGAAAAGAAGACGACGATTCGTGCGCAGAATAATACAAGCACGCATAGCGTCAAGAAACAAAC
>JADANM010005263.1:6173875-6200993 GCA_026213755.1 Eurema hecabe | reverse complement strand
CAAGGGTCGGGCGGTGTGAAGGGGCGCGTGGAGGCGGGCGCGGGGGCCGGGGCGGGGGCGGGACCGGCGCGCGGGAGCAGCGCCGACGCGTGCGCCGTGTGCGGCCGACACTTCGCGCCCGACCGCCTCGCGCGCCATCAGGACATCTGCCGCAAGACGCACGCCAAGAAGCGCAAGCCCTTCGACGTGCTCAAGCACCGGCTGGCGGTGAGTGTCCACTGTCCGCCGCTCTATCGCCACCAGGAACTTGCCGCAACGTGTTTCAGTCCCGGCTCCAAGGAACATTGAGAAGACTATTTTATTATTAGGACTCTTTAAAATAATGCTTTTTCTTTCAATCTAATTAAAGACAAAAATTAAGCAAATAAAAAAAATGATATAAATACCTTAAAAATAAAATATTCATACATGATGTAGTATATAATTGTAGCGGATTGGTTATGAGCGAACCACGGAAGAAAAAGCAATACGCATCTAATAAAATGCCAATTAATAATTGGCATTAAGTTGTTATTTGTAAGGCTGTTTAACTCTTATTTATTAATCCAAACACAAACTCAAACAATAACATTGTACTTCCATGCTCATTCTGGTCCAGGGTACCGATGCGGAAAATTACAAGGCAAGCATACACCACAACAATGTCATTTAATTATACTTTACTACTAGTAAATTTTATGTTTGGGTGTTTATCCCGTGTGTTTTGATTTACTATGTGTGCTTTTAAGGTTTCATTTTCAAAGTGTCTTAAGAAATAACAGTTTCATACAACATATTATTTGCTACCCACCATTGAATATTTCTGGGCTTTTTTCGAATCACTAAATAATACCACGAAACGACCAGTACTCAGTTCATTGGTGTCCCACAGGGCACAGAAGCGGAGCCGTTTATCGGTAAACTGCGCAAGGGCACCACATCGTCGACCAAGGTTCAGAGCAAGTCGCTGAACAACAACTGGCGGCAGAAGCACGAGGAGTTCATTCAGGCCATTCGCGCCGCCAAGCAAGTGCAGGCACATCTCAGCGCTGGCGGTGAGACTTGCTGATTATATTTATTCTAGTCTGAGAGTATAGTAGTAGTAGTAGTAGTAGTAGTCTGTATTTATTCTAGTTACGAGACTCTGCAATTTGAACTGAACAGAAAATACGGGTACAGGTTGTGAGGAGTGTTTAAATTATTCGACTATTGATTAATTTTTAATTAGGGCTTGTAGAGTAAGGGATGTAACCCTCCTCTGAATTATAACCTCGATCATTCCAACCAAGTCTACCTATATAATAAATTATGCTTAGTCTCTACGTGTCATAAGAGCGATTCAGAACTTGGCGCATCAGTAGCGGTCGCTACCGACTTTATATCGTTTTAATTCGACTGTTTAATGAATGATTCGATTATGTAACGATTTCCATATGATGATTCTCCATATGATTATCATTAAAAATATATTTGGTGTCAGGCAAACTAAGCGATCTACCGCCCCCGCCGCCGTCGGAGAACCCCGACTACGTGCAGTGTCCGCACTGCGGGCGGCGCTTCAACCAGGGCGCCGCCGACCGCCACATCCCCAAATGCGCCAACTTCCAGTTCAACAAGCCCAAGCCGCCCGCGCGCCGCCGGTAACGAAGCTTCTACCGGCAACCCGCAGGTAGGGACGAGCGACCGATACTTACTGCGACTACTAAACTAATTCTGAAAACAAAGAATATAAGCAAGACTAAATACAACGATCAGGTATACTAGAGGATATAAATCTTAGTAATAAATACTAAAAGCAACCAGAATAAAGTGACAAGGCTTCAGACAACCCGCTGATCTTGAGCAAACTACTAAATACTTCTGGCAACCAACGCTCATACTGGTAAAAACGGGACTAACTTTATTCTAGTGATTGTTAACGAATTGCCAACTAAAGAACTTTTCTCTTTTTAATATCATAATAATTCACGGCTCTTTTAAAATTGTAACTTTATACTTATTCTGTTGTATAAATCGGCTTTTAAAAAATTAATATCCCTAACCTACTATTAAATTGTAATAAATAAAAATGTGTCAAAGTTATGTGGGGTATGTCGGACATAATAATAACGTTTGAGAAGACGATTCCAATACTTTATCTCGAGCTTATTATACAAGCAATATTTACAGTCACACTTTTTTATTTAGTGAAATCATTTTATGATATTATAAGTCCGAACCCCGATTTAATATGAAGAAGAAAAGCAAGAGTTTTTGCAAGACTAGTGACAATAAGCCTATCAATTGTCACTCTTGTTTCCAAACTCTTATTTTACGAATTCTGTTGGCAATAGCTATATACTACATAATATGGTTCACAATAGTCTTCTTGCATTACGTCGGATGTATGTTTCGCAGTCTCTGCGATAGAGCTCTTTGTGTGAAATAAATTTTAAAATACCTATTCCTTATTTTTTTTTAATCACTTTGGAAATCAAAATTTTCAATTGTATACTAATTTTGCTGTAAACTATGAAATTGACATGTATCTTAATACTACATTATTTGTTATTTGTAATTTTTCCATAACATTCCGTTGACTTAAATGAGATACAAGTTAGTTGGAAATTTTGAATGTCCTACATTTCTAGCCTTGTCGTTCTTGTCGACAAAGCACTTTTTACCTTGATTTAATATAATAACATTCAAAGTAATTGCACTATTTAAATTACATTTAAGTTGAACGTTATTGAAATCCATCTAAAACCCCCTGAGGTTATTTATGTCTTACTAAACATACTATAGTGTCAAAAATATTATATTGTGATTATTCTAGATGTGAATGCAATAATTAAAAAATATAATTGCTACATAGGATCTGTGTTATACATATATCTTTTATTTTGTAAAAAACATATTTAATATGACGCGCTATAATTACGCTTGTTTTCGACAATGGGCTGTATAATTATTTGTTAAAATGAAACGTTAAAAAGTTTTATGAAAAATTGTGTAATATTTAACTATATTTTAAAGTTTAAGGAAGTTTGTACAAAATACGCTTTTTAAAAATGTTAACTATGCAATATGACATTTTTCAAAATATATCAATTTTATTAAATCTTCTTGTTTTATTTATAATGAGTAATGACGATCCAAATACGATATTAAAAACAATAAAATAATAAATATCCAGTGTTCATATTGTGATATAGTATGGTCTTAAAATCGACTTTGGCAACTTTGGTTCGGTACAAGTTACAACCCTGCAGTAAAACTTTCCGTGAAATTCATTCTTGTCGTGCGTCCAATCGATGTCCTTTTCACAAAACCTTTGTAGTAATTCCTAACTTCTCCAGACCCTTTGAAACTTCTGTCTATAACTATCAGCAGAACATCACAGAGTAAAAGCAGTTGAGGAAATATTAATTCATTTAGGTATATATATGTATTAATATCTGAAAATTTGGATTTTTTCAGATATTAATACATATATATTAATTTAGATATTAATACAAATACTTTGGGCATCAGTCGAATATCCTATTATCCTACTATTATTATAAAAGTGAAAGTATGTGAATATGTATGTATGTATGCATGTTTGTTTGTTATTCTTTCGCGCAAAAACGGCTGGACCTATTTAGTTGAAATTAATAAGAAGTAAAAAATAGTGGTATATAGAAAATAGGATTAACACATAGGATACTTGATATAATGCGCGATTTAGACAGCTAATCACCCGTAAAAATAAAGGACATATAATGAAACTCTTAGGTTATTCTGCACAAACTTTATTCATATTGAAAGTAAAAAACAAATGCAACCAAGGCAACCGCAAGAACAACGCGGTTAAGCAAATGTGAGTATATATTTTTTTAACATTGTTTAATGTTCGACGCTAGTTTGTGGCACGTAGGAGAATATAATCGCAGACTTGGCGGGAACCAATATGTCCTCTGTCTGGACTATCTCGGCGCTCTTGTACCTAGAACAAATTATGAATTGTTAGTTATTTAATATATGCGTAATAATAATAACTAAAAATAAAAGTCACTACAACGCGTTTTAAACAGTATAAGGGAATGAATAACCAACAGAAAATAATATAGTACCATATGAATAACATTGAATGAATAGCATTATAAAAGTTTCGCGGAATATTAAACATGCGTATAATATTTCATATTAATGTAATTGGTTTGACATTACATATTTAAATTAAAATATCATCAATCAACAATAAAAACAAATTTGATAATAAAACCAAAATAATAATGGAACTTTAATAACAAATTAACAAGTATGTAGTATTAGACTACAAGCCCATCACTACAAGCACTCAATTGGACAGCTCACAAGTGACGTCATAGTGCTGAATCTTATTATTTTATGCTCTTATATCGTTCTAGATATGTCACGTGGTGGTTCAAATGACCCAAAATTTTTTCAACGTAGGCTTGTACTCTATATGTATTATGTACTCACCCCGAGGCGGTCTTGGCGGCGTGCGAGAGCAGCTGCACGGAGAGCTGCGCTGGTAGCGAGCCCAGCGCCGTGAGGTTGGCGCGCCCGCTGCCCGCAGGGTTGTACACCGCCAGGTAGCCTGTGTGACCCGCCTTCCATCTGCAACCAAACATTTTTTTATAATATCTTGTGAAAGAAAAAATAAAGCAATCCATTTGATACAAAATAGCCATCGCCGCTTATAAACACTTGTCCAGTCTGGAAGACCAGTCAATTCACTTTATACAGGGTGTAAAAGTCCAAAAAATTCTAATAGACTTGATCCTGACGCGAAAATAAACTTTGCAAACCTATTTGATGTTTTAATATTATTTATAAAATTATGAAATATATAATTGAGAGTACAACTTTTTATATCTAAAAGGCGATTATCCCACAAACTTAGTCCGATATAATATATATTATACAGTATAGCGAAGGAAACTTCATGTCGCGTGTTCTAATTGTCGCTTTATTAACACATGATATCAGTATTTATACACGATTTCCCCATGTGTATGTGGTCGTACTAAGTAGCCTTACACATGTGCAAGTACAATGTTTATCGACGTCAGGCTGTAGTTACTAATGCCGGAATACTGAAACGCAACTTAAATTTAAGTACAACTTAAACCGGTCCGATTTGACAGTTCGCCATACAATTCTGTCAAACTTGCGAGACTTAAGGCGTGCTTAAATTTAATTTGCGTATGAGTATTTGGCCGTAAGTGCCTACATACAGTAGATATATTAGAAACAAAAGCAATATTACCTAGCGCACGCGAGCACAGCGCCGGTGTCGTTGTTGCGCGGCGCGGCGCCCAGCGCATACTGGCCGTGCTCCACGCTCTCGTCGCCGCGCAGCACCGCCAGCTTCGAAAGCACCTCGCTCTGCAAACATATCACACATTAACACCATCTGCTTATAATCAATTCATCATTAAAGCCAATTATTCTTATTATTACTAGTGACCCGACCGGGCTTCACTCGTATACATTATACATGTATATAAACCATTCTCTTGAATCACTCTATCTATTAGAAAAACTGTATGAGAATCGGTTGCGTAGTTATAAAGATTTAAGTTTACATAGGGATATATGGACATAGAAAGCGGCTGTTTTATACTATGTAGTAATTATTATTAAACCAATAAATTAATATTATCAAAGGTATTCCTATCCTGCATGCCTCTTGAAACATAAGTTTTTAGGTAAATAAATTTTACCTAAAAAATACAATATTAGTTTAGGAAGGTTCTAGTTAAGTTAAGAAACTATTAAATCATTATGCCAGATTCAAAGGAGAAATGAAGAAATTTTTCTAAATTGTTAATTTATAAATATGTTTGCCTGTATAGCTATAGTAAGTAAATAGTAAAAGTACTCACGGTAGAGTTGTCTGATGTTAACTCATCAAGTGTCAGCACAGGACCCGCTGGCAACAGCATGCTGAATACAGCCAGTTCTACGGTTGGCTCTGCTGATGTAAGCTGAAAACACATTTTTAATATTATGATTAAAAATATTCAAAGAATACAAAGTTTCTTAATATTGAATTCCTATTATACCTAGTATACTAATATTTTTATCTTAAAAAAAAAAACTATTTATGCAAGTCCTACTTGAATAAATAGTTGAACTAACAATACTCTTATATGTATATGGGCAGATTTAAGACCTTCAAGATTGACAAAGTTTTGTTAATTTAGTAATTAGCAGAAAAATTTAATACCATAAAAATGGGATAATATTTCTTGATAATTACAAGCGTTAGATAACCAAACGAAAATGAAACCTAATTAGATAGAAAAAAAACAAGAAAATAGACAAATATATACCTGTAGAAGCGGCCATCTTGGCAGGCGGTCTCGCAGGCGACCGATAGCCGCGGAGGCGTCGTCCACGCTGAGCGGCGCCGCGCTGGGCGGCCGCAGCGACGTCGTGTTGTGCGCTAGCAGGTACAGCTCCGAGCGACCGCCGGCCTCCGCGATCGTGAATACTGAGTCTTCTGTAATACAGTGTGTAAATTGTAATACATGAAATTAAAATGTGTTGTTTATATAAACAAAATTGAGTATTTTATACACAAATTGGAGTCGGAATATTTGTTTTTTAACACTTATCCTGGTGTATAATGTATTTTATTGCTGTTTTTTTTTCTGTACAAACTGCATTCCGAATCAGTGGTATTATATCTTACAACCTAGCCTACACCTACAACCTAGCGGAATAAACGTATTTCCCTTCGACTTTGCATCATTTTGGGATGGAAGGGATATCTCAAACAAAAGGAGGTTCATTTGATCTTAAACGCCCATACCCTGTTTTTTAACTTTTGCAACTGTCTATATTAAAAATAAAATAAGTTACATCAATAACTAGACAACATAACTCCGGTTTTTTGCAGTAGGCGCGCCCAAAAGTGTACGTGTCTATAGGTGTGAGTGTATAGGTGTGTGCGTGTGCCTGGGCATGTAAGTGTGTGTATGCGTGTGACCGACCTGCGGCGGCGGCTGCGACGAGGGTCGCCCAGTGCGCGAGCAGCGTGTCGAGCAGCGGCTGGTCGGTGGTGTGCGCGTGGCGCCAGAACGCGTACTGCGTGTGGTCGGCGCCGCCCGCCTGCGCCGGCGCCGGCACCTCCGAGCGCGACACGTTCACTACCAGCTCGCGAGCCTTCTGCAACCTGCAACAATACATTGTTATTAAACATTACTTAAAAGTTGAAGTCAAAAACAAACATATCTTTATTCAACTACATACAGTAACTACATATAGTAACAGTTTTAAATCGTCATGGTATAACACAATAATTATTATAACACCGGTTTTATAGCGTGCTTGTATAAATCTGAGCCTAATTTACTTAGTTTTTGAGAATATTTGTGTGTGGATTATAATGATTTTTAGAGCGGTATAGTCTCTCAGCGACAAAGCTCTCTAAATAAAAAAAAATACAAAAAATACCACCAGTTTCGTACTGTACAATTTTTCTCAATAGAATGCTACGTTTTAGTAATATTATTGTGTATTTCCTTAGAAAATATTATGTTAATGATAAGTCAGCGTAGAATAAGTACGAAGCACCTACCTAACGCCATTAGCACCAGCCTTCATCCACACGTTGAGCACGGCGTCGAACTCCCTCACTACGGCGGGGTTGTTAAAGTTCAGCTGCGGTTGGTCAGCACCGAAAAGGTGCAGGTAGAACTGCTTGCGGACCTCGCTCCACGACCAAGCTGGCTCGTCTTCCGTTGACACCTAACGATATGAAAGAAAAGGTATATAGATTAGGTATTCTTACCTGACTTTACCTAAGAATAATTAAGATTAGGTGTGCAGAAGGTATTAGAAAAAAATGTCATTTATAATGTACTGATTGAACTTGCACTTAAAATTTATTGGTGTTTCAGTATTCAAGTATGAACAAGTGTTTTATAGAATAGTATAAAGTAGGTATATGACACAAAATAAACAGTATAAAAAATAATACAATAAAATGATAATTTCATCTACAATTTTACTATATGAAAGCGTGTTATATTTGAATGAGACGGCTAGCAAAATTAATTACTACGGAGAAGACACAAGAAGTGCATCATACTCTAACTATTTCACTTGTACCATGTGTAATCTATTGACATATTCAAATACATATATCAATAAAATCAGAACAAATTTAGTCACTTTGTAGATTTATTTATAAGCATATATAATAGACATTGAATAAATAATATAGTGAATGGTTGTCATGTCATACCCATGAGTTAGGTGGTTTGGGCGTGCCGCTGGGGTCGTCAGCGTCATACTCCTGGCTGGACTCCCACACGAAGTAATCTGCATACTCTCCCGAGCGGTTCTCGCTCAGTTGGAACCATTTGTGCGTCTTGGGGACGAAGTTAGCCGTCAAGTCTACGATTACTCTGCAAAAAAAAAATCACGTAAATGATATTACATTTTTTAACCTTTTCCATTTTATTTTTTTATAATTTCAATACAATTTTAGTTTATAATTATTTCTTGAGTTTATATGTTTATGGATTTTGTAACATAGAAAATAAATTTTTGTAGTCACTTTAGTTCCAAGAGAATTCTTGTAACTAAAGTGACTTAAAAAAATATTTTATTGAATTTTTGGCTGTCAGTTGTCACAGACTCAAGAAACATGTTTAGAAATGGGATCAGTCTACGCGAGCCATACCACACAACACAACTTAAAATTCAACAGAAAATGTATTTCATAGATATGATTCAGTTTTAGATAACGTCCAATTCCTACAGAAGCAATCCTAAATATCTATTTATATCTAACTCAGACTTATCTTATACATATAAAAACCAAACTCACTTGACGCCATAAGACTTGGCCTTAGCAACAAACTCCTTGAACTTTTGCAAACAGCCTGCATTCGCATTATCAATCACTTCATATGAATTCTGGCACGAGGGGACGAACACACCGGACACTTGTGAGTCCTTGAGGAGAGGCAGGTGGGGTTCTATCTCGGAGTAATCTTCAACAGCAGATACATCTACTAGTGGGCCCTTTTCATACCTGAAATAATTAAATAAACATGTTAACAGTTTTGTTTAATTATTTTAAACTGTTAAAATGTAAAAATACCTACAGAAAATATGAGAACTATATACTGATTAATATATTTCACACAATTATGTAGGACTACTTCAAAACATAATGATGCACTAAAATTTTGATCTTTGGCACAATATATAATGGAATTAGTTGTCTGTAACACTATTAGTTGTAATCTATGTATTTATTGAAGACTTTTAATCTTGAATATTCATCCACCAATAGAAAACTACGTTATTGGAGCTTTATATGTGACAGACTCAAAACAATAACGAAAAGGTATTTTGGCTTTTGTGTCATGAGTGAGTGAAACTATGGGACATTTTAAATAATTTTGGTGCTATATATTCACGCTAAATACTAAATTTAAGTACATACAGCAACTATTCAACTGACCATAGCAGTCACATCAGAAAATAGCAAATTGTTTCCATTATTCATCATAATAGAGCGCGAGAAGCCAACAATAAACAATTCTCGTCCATTTTTGTTTATCAATTTCTGATCAATCTATTAAGAAATGACAACTCATTATTGTTTTACTCTTATACATAAATAAGAAAATAAATTATTATTTATAAACATGCTTAGCACAATGTAGCTGTGTACAATAAATTCTTATGATTTCTGAATATAAGAACTTGGCAAGACTTTCGATTAATTTAATAATTTTAATAGATTAAAAGTAAAATTCTAATTTTAGAATTTCAGCAATCATTTCGACCCTCGTAAAACTATTAATATACTACTATATAGTATAGGCGATCGACTAGTCATATTCATGTGACTAGTCATTATTGTCATAACGGCTACACTCCATACGAGAAGCAGCAAAAAAGACTGATTTTACCGATCACTGCCCTAATACACCATGCAAACTCGCTTCATAATGAAGATTACATTAAAATGCTTACCAAGTCCTAGGCGGCGGCGGGGCGCATTTAGGCGCGCGGATGATAATGGCGATCGCTCCAGCCAACATGCACAGCCACATGGCCCAGAACAGGATGAACATGAACCAGCGCAGCCGGATCCAGAATGGATCGTCTGCGTACTTCATCAGCTCTTCCTTGGTCAGGCCGGTAAACTGCTGCGAAATAGTTTAAATTAGGCCTTATACTTTGTCGATATTTCGTGCTTTTCATAACGTCGAGGGCAGGCGGGATTATTCGGTATTATTTGTTAAGTATTGCTCTATATTTAATTCTTTTAAGAGAATCTTTCGATAAATAATTATAAGAATAAAAAAAATTACGAATTAAGGACTATACTTCAAAGCTTCCTAACAGAAAACAAAGTTATATAAGTTCCATAGTCAACATTCCTTTCGTTAATAAGATAAAACCATACTTCTTCAATCTTCTATCTTATCTTCTAAGTTTAAATAGTTCCTCAAGGGTGTACATAATATCATATTGATAGAGATACCTTTGAGTACCTATCAACATCCGTGATATGACGAATTTGATCTCAAAAGCATAGACTAAAGTTCAAAACGATCGAACTGGCTAATAGTATTGTAAATAATTATGAGTAAACATTGGTTAATCGCAGCTCCGCCGAGGGTAACGTACTTTATCTTTCGTCGAGAGAGCTATCATTTTATTAATTTCTTAATTCCGTTATATTTGTAGTATAAGTGTTCTACTGTTCCCTTATTTATTTAATTATATATTTTACACCTATTCTATTTATTAGGACTGACAATTTGACGGTGAAATGTCAGATTTCAGACTTTGACAGAACATATTGCCTGGAGTTGAACTGCTTTGATAATTGAGTCTTTTTCGAGAGCCCATAATTTTAAAAAAGTATATACTCTAAAAAAACAAACGTTTAGCCAATATGATTACGCAAAAACATTTTTCTCATTATTTTTTTAATCCTTATCTTCATTTATCACATATAAAATGAGTACCTACAACATAATTAAAAAAAAAAAACGCGTCGCAACTCCGAATTTCCCGGACACAACGATTATATCTCATACACATTAAAAGTTTAACCTTTGGAACTTATGAACTTTACACTTTAATTAAAACTATCCAATGCTTTTTTTATTTACAAGAAATCTAGAAGATTCTATTGTAAAAAGGAATACATCCTTACCCTCTTATTGGCATCGAGCTCGATCTTCGCATCACCATTCCTGTGGTCTTCCACCACGTACTTGGCGTCGGCCATGTCGACCCTGGTCACTATCTTGGCCTCGTCTTCCTTCTGCAGCAGTTTCTCTTCAGCCTCGTCGCCGGAGACCTTCTCCTTGGACTTGTGGAGACTCGACTTGGATGTGCGGAAATCTGTTATAATGTATTGAGTTAGACTTAAAATAGCAAAATTTCATGTAGAGCTGGAACTATGAATAGGAATTGAAAAACGTTTTTGCTTAGGCTAGCCGTATTTAAAGATGTCTCTAGACTGCTTACGGATATGCGGGTGAAAGGGCTTATATTATATGCTAAACAAAACAAGATAATGTTCCCCTATTTATTAAAAAAATATATTATAGTTACATTATTATTATTATAAAAGTGTAAGTATGCCGCAAAAGATCTCATTAAGTAACAAACCAAATGTAGTATTATAGTCACGATGAATGTTTATTAATATTAAACATTATTAAGAGTATACAGCATTAATTAAGATTTTTTATCAGTCCTTCTTCTATTCAACCACGTACTAATATTTCTAGTCAAATTAATCCTTAAAATAGAAGTAAGGTTAAAATTGGTGTGAATGTTCAGAATACTATCATGAATTGCGAAAAGTCCCAATCAATAACCCTTATACAAAAAAATCTTCTTGTAAACAGGAACTAGCATTGTAATTAAGTTCACTAAGTGCATATTATGTATAACAGTACTCGATGCCAACACGTGTGCATTAATCATTCAATTAGCGCTTTCTGCAGCGATCCCGATGGAATTGAATTTCTAAGACACAGTTTCTAATGCATTATTGGAACGTCACGTCAGCAAATTACACTTTACACGGGCAAATGCTATCTTATGTTATACGATAACCTATGAACTTAATTGAACTACTAACTTACTAACTAATCTAGTCGTAACGAGCACTTGTAGTTTTGTTATTTAATAATAAAAGTATTACATATCCTACAAAGAGGCATATTATTGTTTTTAATTACTAAATAAACGTATTTACGAAATGTTTTCTTATATTTTCTCGTGAATGGATATTTATTAATACATGTATCAGATATATTTTCTATTAGTCAAAGAAATTATACTGTGAAATAGAACATTTTCAGAGTAAGGAACTAATTTACCTCGATTACAATTATAGCCTTATTTTTGACGCATTATTATCAAACATTTCTATAGCGTAATACCCTTGCCCATACAGAGACCTTTGTCGACTCGGCTGACAATGAATCCTATTTTCAGATACCCATAGTATTACTTCTAATCTTAAAAGGAATCAACTGTTATTTACTGGTCAAGCGAATTTCAACCAAACTCTAAATAGAGTAGAATTGCTTTTAGATTTGCTTTTTTCGTTCTGTATTGAAAGAAACGGCATACGGACGTTATCATCGTATTAACAAGATCGGCCTAATTTGTCGTTGTTGTCGTTCTATATAAATAACATCAATTTATTTCAATTAACACAGGTAAACGGTATATTTGCTGTATATTTCAAAGAATTATACCTAGATGACAAAACATTCAAAAAAATATTTTAAATTGTATAGTATGTTTAATCAATACACAACTAAAAATTGATTCTTGAAAATGCCCCTAGCTTAATAAGACTCTCGCCGCTCTCACGAGAGAAAGAAGAATGTAATAACAGATTATCTATTAAAGTTTTATGAAAGCAATATCCGGAACTTGTCCGTATAATAAAAAAAAGTCTTAGAAGTTTGAGAAAGTAAACCTTTATATTATAATAAATGTAAACTTACGTTACGCTGCAAGACGACCAACACGTCTGTACTACAAAGGGTTACACGGAGAACTGACTATGCCAATGGCAAAGCTATGTGAGTTGTGGTCATTGCCCATCGGACATGGACAGATTCATGAGAACGCAAAAGGAAACCCGTTAATCACACTATAGCAAGGTTCCGTAGTACTTTCTGCATTTGTTATCTCTGCAATTGCGTGTTGGTTCTATTGGTATAATATATTAATTGAATTCAAGTGTAGGTGATGAAGTATGATTACTGAGCAAAGATGGGCTTTTTTTGTTTCATATTTTATATTACATGCAATAAACATGTGACAGACACAACTCAAGCAATTCATGAAACGGAGAGGACCCTTTTACAACCAGTTTTGAACCCTTTTACTATGTTAGCTAGTAGCTACAAATTTCTAAGGATCATTCAGTAACGAGTACCCTAACATATTGGTACTAAACGTATTTAAAATGTTGATTCTGGTTTTTATTGCTATTCCCTAGTAAGTCGGTTAGGTTCCTAAAATTAGGGATAATTTAAAAAGCACAGGATTCGAGATTCGAGAGTATGGCAAAAAATATTGTTATAGCCAATATACAAGAGTACTTTATACACAAGTTAACATTATGTAATATTTCGTCAGTTAAGATTTAACTGATCCCTAAATAACAAGCAATTCGAGTTCTTCCAGGAAGGTTTGGAGAATGCAGACTGTCAAGTCGGGCTGCCGAGCGAGTGCCAAAAAACATTTAATTATACTGAACTCAAAATTCAAAAACGATTAAGAAAAGATTGCTCGTTCCAAGAAGAAAAGAGTTCGTTATTACATTTTGAGTTTCTTAAATAATTTAACTTGAAATCTGCTAATCAGGTGTTGTTCAAATTGTATTGATTTTAAAACTGTTACACACATGCCACGTTCGTAAAAATCTCGAAATAACAGAAAAAATGCTAATTCAAACATTTTTATTAAACTTTGTTCTTACAGCGTATTTTTTCCTGACACGATGGTATACGAGACCGCGTTGTAATAATTTTAAAATGCGCATCATACAAAATTATAATAGATTTAATTTGACTTATTCGTCTAATAGGTCATTCATCAGAGAAATTGAGAGCAAATAGTAATTTTAAAACAAACATTTCCTAATATATCTAAAAATTTATTAATAATCGTAAAAAACTCATCAATCAGCAAAAGTGGTGATAGTTTCGCGACTATTCCATCTTTAAAAATAACCTTTTAATATCGATTTAAAAAGCTAGTATGAGACGTTACGATCGATTATTAAATGTAAGTGGATTGAAAAGTAACGCTATTTAAGAAATAGCTTTCAATCACGAGTTATAAAATAATGACAAAAGAATGTTAAATCTAATCAAAGTGTTATGAAGGCTCGTAGCAGTTTAATCTCGTAGAGTACTCGTGAACTCTTTCCTTGGTTGAATTAATAAGGTTTCACATTATATTATGATCTATGTCCTATTCTATTTGTATGTTTTCATACATCAAGGTGAAGAGTGTTTTTGTAAGATTTAATTTTCCGAACTACTGATGAGAATGATAAATTAAGGATTAATAAAAATTTATTATAATTTTAGATATTATTACATAAACAGATCTTTGCCTCAGAGAAATTGGGTGTTTTTAAGTTCTAAACTTTTCACGAATATTTTCCTTCATATAAATAAAAATACGTGCATTGTGCTGTTCCGAAGATTGTTCTTATTACCATGACAATGGTGAAGTAAATAAAGTGATATTATTTTAGTCTGGTTTACGGCATAAATTAAGAAATATTTAATTTTATACAACATAAAGAGTTAAAAGGGGCATCGTAAATTTTTAAACTTATTTTATGTACATTTAACGTAAATAATTCCTAATAAAATGGATAAGGTTCATAGAATTCAGTACCTTTTTATTGTATAATCACTCAATTCTTTACACTTTAAATTACCACCCTAATGAATTTAGTGTAGTAATGAAGCTTTAAAATAAATAATTGGTTTAATTTAAAAATCTTACTTCGATATTAAAATTGTATCTGGCAATCTCGCTTCACTAGCTTGACAAACGACCGGACGCACCAACAGTTGATTCAGAATGGACAAACGAAGAATTCCATTCGCGGTATCGCAAATTGCATTTCATACATAATGCGTACAAAACAAAATACCTACTATTAAATCCCTCTTCTGCTTTTTCAAGAGCTAAGCATTGTTATGATAATCGTCAAATATGTCTTGTTGCTATGCTAAGTATGTGGGAAATAACTAATATATGTGTTTTAAATTATAAGAGATGATGAAAGAGATTCGAATTTTTAATTACATTAATAGAATATTTTGCTTCCAATTGTTGAAGAGGACTCGAGGAGTTAATTTTCTTTTACCTTAAGCTAATAAGATTTAAACGTATATGTTCATGCTAAAGCTAATGAAACTGCATTTATAAAATTGTGTCAGCAGTTAAAGTACGTAACAACGTACAAGCGTTGTATGTACTATCAAAATCATAATCAATTTGACTTCACTGTAGTTGGTTAAAAAACTTAAAGCAAATAGGATATAGTCGATGTTGTATAATTAATAATTATGCTCTATTAATTGCACCTTATCATAAAAAGATTTATATTAAATAAATATTCTTTATCTCTTGCATCAATTGATAATCATAAGTTGTTAATTTATTTACTCAAGAATTATTAAATAAACATGCAGAATATTTCTAAATAACTTACATTCATATTTGGACCAATAATATTGTAAGTATATATATACTTATAAATGAAATAATAAAAAAAGGTTGTTTATTTTTTTTCTCCATACTTTATTTTATAAGGCTTTAAACTCAAGATTATAATTATTTTCACTTAAAATTCATAAAATAGAATATATACATTTTGAATTTTAAAATTAAATGTTGTTAAAACACTGATTTTACATTTAAGAATTTATTTTTCCTATAATACAAAATTAAAAAGTGTCCTATTGATTTTGATTTAACTTTTCTAGAAACTCTTGAAACAGTCTATTTCTTTCTTTCTGTATGGTATTGGATTCTTCTACTATATTTATTAACCTATCTAATTTCTCTTCCACTGTCCGTTGCCTATCTCTTAATTCTAAAGTAACTTTTCTAAATTCAGCTGTGCGTTTCCTTTGTAAACGTCTCCGAATTTCTTCATTGTCCCCAGAAGGTTCCCCATTATCTTGTGCCTCTTCATATTTTGATGTAGAACCTATATTCCTTAATACTTTAACAATTCGATCACTTGTGCAATCTTTTATCTTCTGCTGAATTTCTGGCTGATATTCTCCATCAATACTGTATATTTCTTCAAAGATTTCAAAATATGGCCATTTAAATGCAGTCACACCGTTTCTATTTTTCTTTCTTAATAACCTAATGTATGTTTGTTTTAAATTTCTAAACTTTTTATCACAACTCTCTGGACCCTTACCAACTGCATTAGCAATGTCTATCCACACATTCTTTTTTCTTATTTTGGGATTTCTGAACCTATCTATGTTTTGTAAGTATAGAGTCAGCATTCCAGCCGTACTCTCATGGTCCCAGTGATCATCGGGATCATCTGGAATCTCGGTCATTTCTGATTGATTTAACTGTATGTACTCACCATCAGCTTCTATATACTCAATTTCAGCTGCTGAAATTTAAATCTTGAGTCATAATAATTTTGTACTTCTTGTTGTTATATGGATAAAAACCCAATAAAGCTTATTAAAGGATAAGCCTCTCTGGGTTTGTGGTTTATCAGAACATCTTAGTGTTACAATGCGTAGAAATATCTTCATATATGTCACTTATAATCGCTTTTTGTTACATAAAAAGCTATAAAATATAAATGTTAATATCTAACAAAAATATGCAAAACAATAATTTAATTGCATCATTCAGCGCTTGTCGACAAAATGGCGCTGCGTGCTGCTAAGTTCGTCCAATGAAAGCGCTTTATAACCCGAACAAATTGTGAAGGCTTGAAGCCATTACATCAATGCGGAAAATTATGGAAAGATAGCAAGCAATAAATTATTAAATGAATCATTAAACATTAACGAATAAAATTCAGAGTTTACCTCATAGTCAAAAGTTATTATCAGTTACCTACATAAACTGTTCGGTTAATATATGTTATAATTTGACAATCTTTGTCACAAACCAGCTGATAATGATATCTTTGAAATAATTATAATAATGAGAATGAATATACGTAGCTCATAGCTATCAAATAAAAATTATTTTTAAAGTAATCGCTTTAGGTACCTCATTAAAAGAATAAACCACACCTATGTTGCAAATTGAATTTGCATAATGTGTAAATAATTTAAAGCTCAAATTTAAAATTCCATAGCGATATAAAAATAAAACCTTACCTCCATCATTTTCTGGTATGGGCTTGTATGAGGCAACATGATCATCTTCTTTCACTTGCCCTCCGTCTATGTTAAGATGGTTTTTTCGGGATTCTGACATGATTAATGTCTGTTTTAAACCAGTTTATGTAACTTGCACTTGATGCAATATGGTGATAAGCTTTTGCGGAACGTTTCAAGTTTCAACTTTAATTCAGTTTCACTTTCATGCTGACCATCTGCTCGAAGATCGCAATGCAAGGACAAGGCAAGCAAAGATAAGATGAATGTTGAATGACAGTTCACCAAAAGAATGAATGAGTGACTAGATGACTGAATATTGAACCACGCCCTATAAAGTATGAATGTAATCTATGAAATCCGGAGTATGTAGTAAAAAATTATAGTTTCTAGTTAAATAAAAAATAACAATGAAGAATTTATAAGATAATTTAGATTTCATTAAATAAAACTTATAAGTATGTTTTATTCTCTCTAATTTCTATAATATAAATATCTAATAGTTATAATAAATAGATGTGACTTTATATATATGTCGCAGGCGGATTGTATAATCCGCTGTATTACATTACGGCTAGCCGTTTTACAAAACAGGGCCGTTTTGCAAAGCGGCGGTTCAACGATTAGCCATAGCCCATATTGAATGCGGATACGTAAAAACCCGCCTAAATGTATTCGTCGCCATATGTTAGTTTTTTAATATATTAAGTAAGGTTAGGTTAGTTATTTATTATTATAAAAAAACTTATTTACTGATCTTTAATAAAAATGAAGCTGAGTAATCAAGTTATTTTTATAATGATACAAAAACTACGCAAGACAATACGGCTAAACGTCGAACCGCCACTTTGCAAAACGGCCCTGTTTTGTAAAACGGCTAGCCGTAATGTAATACAGCGGATTATACAATGCGCCTGCGACATATATATAAACAATGTAAAATGGATAAAAAATCAATTATATTATTAGTTATTACTAAAATACTGAGAAACGAGATAATCCAAAACCCGTTTAAAACTTTTGAAATCATAGCAAGAAACGATGACAGTAAAATCATAAAATGTCAATGTCTGACATTGACATTTTTTGAAATTATACAATAATACAATGAGTATTGGGTAAATATTTTTATCGTATTGTATTTTATGGTAATTATTTTTAAGGCGTAATATAATGAAGAATAATATAAAATAACCAACCTTCGAAAGCCTAATATTGAAAATCGTCTTAAATTACTTCCATTATGTGTACAATACCACCAGCCCCACCACCACCTCCTCCTGCTGCCTTTAATTTATCTTCTACTCCTTCAACGAAACCCAATAATGATGAAAATTCATCGTTATCCAAGTATTATGGAATCTGTGAATGGATATCGTCCGATCCTGATCTCCGAGATGCTTGTATCAGAAATCTTATTTGCCTGGACGAGCCCCCGTTCAAGCACTTACACAAACATTATGAATCAATAATGCAAGTAGGGCCCACCTGTGGATTGGTTGCTCTTGCTATGATATTAAAAGGTGATGTAAGTCCTGAAGAGTTACTTAATATTGCTAGGGCTGCTGGTTATAGTAATAATGGTGAAATGTTCAGTTGCCAGGACATGGCTCGATTAGCGAAGGAAGCTTTCAATTTGGCAGAATATAATAATGTTACTGTAGAAGTAAGGAGAGGTGGTCTTTATAGTAAGGAAACCATAGAAGATTTGATAAATGGAGCAGTGCTTCTTGTAGCGTATCCTTTTTGCTAACTTCAATGATAGGTTTTCAAGACACATACTGTTTTAATATTGGTCAATAAGTTATTTAATTTTTTTTAAAGTACTTTTTAAGGTTTACTTATTGGTAAAAGTTCAATATAACCTTTACTACAAAAGATTGCAGATGTTTTTGTAACCTTTTTTTACATTTCATTTCATCTGATGATCTTTTGTAACAATACTTTATATTTTCTCACAACATGGAAATATGATGATCACAATACCTAATTTGCAAAGGTTTAATCAATTGAAAATGAAATGAAAAATGTTTTATTTCTGAGTAAATTTGAAGCAAATATTTTCAGAAAGTCTGCAAGTCTATATAATTTTAAAATATACCATTTTATATCTATAAAAGCCTCACAAAACAACTATCCTTTGAACTTATTAATTATTCTGAGCAATGTTCAGTTATGATGCTGACTGCAACCACTCACCATGCTTACGAAAAGGTCACACGGCACATTGGGCCCTTATTTGTGGAATAATCGTAATCAATGATCCTAAAGATGACTATACATCTAATCCCAATAATATTTATGTTCTCGCCAGACATGGAAAATCAAAGTTCCTATCAGTCTGGCCATTGGAACAACTAGATAGAAGTAATAAAAATTTACAGGAGTTTTCTCCGAAGAAGCAGGAAGATGGATTGTTGTACATTTTGCCCGAAGGGGGAATGGGTGGCGAGAGGGGCCTGCGTGATCAATTCTTAATATTTACTGGGTTGTAATTTTTCTATGATAATTATATTTTCTATTTAATACTTTACTTAAAAGAATTTATGGAGTGTTCATTTACAATTTGTTGATATTTATAAGAACGAAACTTAGATAAGGTGAATAAATTATTTACAAATAAAACATTTTTATATTGTTCCTAAAATAATCAACACTAAAATAAATAGTCATGTGTAATACAAAACGTTTATTTGTACAATAAATACAAATCATACTTGCAAATTAATTATGATAAAATAAATCTCATGACTTCACTTAAAGCATTACAATCATATTGAATTTATTAAACTGAGTCATTTCATATAAAAGTTAATTAAAAGGAGGAAATGATTTGCACCATTTTAAACAATATAGAACTTCTTTATAAATAACTTAAAATAGAATAAAGAAACGTAAAATATTTTTTGTACTAATTAAATCAACTTAAAATCCATAACTACGATTACAGTTCTGCTATTTATAGCTCGCAAAACAATTTGTGATGAATAATTGTGTCGTTAAATAGATAACATTACGAATAATATGTTAATATAATGAATATTGGCTTATATAAGAATGATAAAACTTGCATATTGGCGTACTACATTGCCAAATAAAAAATGTACATCGCCATGTCAGTCGGTATTAATGAGATCATTATAACGAAATATTCATTAATTATTTATGAAGTATACTGATAGCATCGCCGGCAAAAGATGGCATGAAGCGGCTTATGTAATTAAAATAATAAATATTGCTATGTATTTTGATTATCAGTGTTAATATTGGTTATTGTGTATTACAAATAATAATTTTTATGGATATATGGATTTGTTACCATCCAATGCCATCGTTCACCGGCAATACGGCGTGTACCCGCGGATTTAAAACATGCAGTATACATCGTTAGGCTAGGCCTCTACACATAATGATCACTTGAGCTTCTTATCATTGCAACGCCAACATTGGCCACATTCAAAATCCCACACTCCCAGCCTTTGCATCTAAACACGAACCAATCAATCAAACTTATTCAGATTATCGATTCAATTTGTACTATAACTTCGTTAATTAGCTTGAATGCACAAATGTGTCGAGAATCTCAAAAGTTCACCACTCGATTGGCCCAATCTACATCTAACCACATAATATGTTTTAAATGTTATAATATACAAAACATGCATTTGTAACTTCTATTCTAACATTGATATAATTATGTTTCAATCGTAAAGATCCCAATTCGTACACATACAATTTTTCTTCTAGGCTGATATTTGTGCTGACTCACCATTCTTTGTAATGGTTTTATTTTAGATAACAAAGATAGTACTCGATAAAATTTATATTTTGAATAAAGTAGTTGTGGAATTCTATACATTGTTATGAATTCGCTGCGTTTAAGTATTAGTAGTAAAAATTACTCTAGCACGAGCTATTTAATTACAGAAAATATAAACAGTTCGACAAACAACTATTGTTTATCGTCAAAATTTATCGAGAGTACACAACCAATGGTTAAACATTTATTTTCGTATAACATACACAAAAAAATATTGAAGAAAATATAGTATTTATTTTGAAAACCCCGAAAAAAATATTACTTACTTCCCATCTATATTCAGTTTTGAAACTAAAGACAAGGTTTTGTAAAGTAAAAAAATATTTTTTTAAACTCTCAGGCTCATAAAGGCTTTTACAAAAGCTACTGAATATATGTGTTGTGATAAAGGTGAAAAAATTTGGCACAGCGAAAATGAAGGATTAAAAAAACGGAGAGCACCAGGAAGTGAATAAATTTGAAATAAATAATTCTAGCATCGACTTTAGCTATATCGCTTACATTCACAGCTAGGAGCAGATTCAGGGCGAGGAGGTCATTACGGAACCATAATATTCCATTCCTTTATCCGTTCTCAATGTACGTACAAAATCTATAATTGCCTCCCTCCATTAAACCCTGGATCAACGCCTGCACACAGCCACAATATGAATACACACAGATTCACTAAGATATTCAATAAGTTTAATTATTGAGAACATTTAATCTATGATATTATGGAACATTCCTACAGACGAGGACGACTACATTCTACCAAAATTAAGAAATACACGCAGCAATAGAAAACTATTTTTCTAAGCTGGCTCGGAGTAAATTTCGTTATGAAATTACAATTTGGTTATTAATATAATACTGAAATTCAGTCATTGTTGGATAGTATGACGTTTATATTATATCGAACCTAATAATTTACATTATATGATTTCATTTGAATTAAGAATCCGAACGAAGCATATACATTTTCAAATTTAGAATGTTATTCATAAAAAATTGCTACCATTGCGCGCCTACTTAAAAAAACAAATCACAGATTAAAAATAAACCGCGCTCGTACCAGCACGTGTCTATGGTGATATGCGCCGATTATACTCGTAATTCGGTTTCACCTACACACCGATATAACTTACATACATGGAAATGTCACGAACCATTATTAATTTATTTAATTATTGAGTACACAGAACTAGCTACGACTACATGACTATGATGTATTGAGCTTCTATTATGCAACTTGAAATACGCGGTAACACCAATTATTGTACAAAACGGTATTTTTAAAGTTATACGTGCTAAAATCTGAATTAAAATTACCAATTTTACATCGTACAATCCTTACACATTATTAAATTTTAGTAACTGCTATGATTCCAAAAATGATCATTCCAAATATATTTAATAAATTTTATTTATGTATACAATTTTCAACCGTAACTCAAATTACACAGCTCAAAATGGCAGCTCGATAATTAAGTAACGCTACAAATAGCCTCTTAAACGGCGTCTAGAACCTTCTAGCAGAGACAGAAAATAGCATTAATGCTTTTTTTATTATACAACTATTACACATCAATACAGGTAGCGATCCAGAAAGTTCTTTAAAAAGCCAATGGAAGCCAAAGCGCGGTAATAACTAGGAGCTAACGTCTCGTACACGTGTAAACTATTAACATTAATATGTATAAAATTTCTTCATATTCGTTGGGTACGTATTGCGTTCCTGTTATTGGAAACCCTTTCAGAAGGAAAACTTCATCAATGTTCCACACATACTTCCAATTCCTTCGTATAATAATTCCTGGACCGCGCGATAATTTGTATAGTCCCCTTAACCATTGTATCGGTTATAGGTTCAGCGAATGGTTTGAAGAATCCCTCTATACATATAAAAAGTTAGTTCACACCGAGTACCATTTGTGTAGTATCCACCGTTTGACAGTTTGAAGAGTCTCTCCAGTGACGCCGTAGTAGGTCCAGCGTATGGCTTGAAGAGTCCCCGGGGCCGCGGCCTAGGTCTCGGGCGGGGCGAGCGGCGCGCCGCACGTGGCCACCGGGAACGTCTTCACGTGCGTCTGCCATTGCGTGGACAGCTGGAAGAACTTCACGCCGTTCCATTCTGTGCCGTCGATGTATACTGAAATTGGAGGTGATTTGGTGAGTTTAATTTAAGAATGTATGTACTGATTCATCTCAGTGTTTATTATTTTCCATATTACAATATTTAACATTTACTCACTATATACGTTTAAAGGTAATCGAATTTTTACATTCAAGAACTTACACTACAAAATTCATTTACACTAACATTCTTTAAAAAATATATTTTTTTAACTTCTTAGATCTTAATCATAGAAAAAAGATTTTAATAATAAAATTAGAATTCAACAATACGACAGGGAGCAATAATTAGTTTTCATATAAAGTTATGCACGGCGTTTAACCTTTTTTTTCCAAAACTCATAGGCTCATAGTCGAGAGGACTGGTCGGTCACAAGAATAAATTAAAAAAAAAAACAACATGTGCTCACAGTTAAAAGTACTGGTCGCATAATAAAAATTAAAAAAAAACCTTTGAGCGGCGTGTGCGAGCCCTTGGCGGAGCAGATGAGCCGCGCCACGCCCTCCACGCTGTGCGCGCGCCCCGCCTCGCTCTCGCCGCTCTTCTCCTTCTTCTTGCCCAGCCGCATTACTACACAAAAAATATTACTTATTACAATCATATCGTCAGTTGTGAATAAATAAATCGGTTATTTTTAGGACATAATTATTTACCTTATGTACTATTTTTCAAATCTAAATAGTATAAAACAAAGTCGCTTTCTCTATCCCTATATCCCTCATGTTTGTATACTTAAATCTTTAAATCAACACACCCGATTCTCATGCGTTTGTTTTTAAGATAGAGCGATTAGAGTCTAGTTTAGGCACCAGACCCAATACAAATGTAATTGGAAATTGAATACGTATTGAATGAATAAAACTATTATTATATAACAAAAAATGTCTACAAACTTTTCTGCTTCTTCTCCTTGGTGAGGTACGTGATGGCGAGGTGGTGGTTGTGCCTGGTCACCAGCAGCGCTCTGAAGGCTGCCTTCACGGTCACCTTGCCGCCGCCGCTGCCGCCCCCCTCGGACCCCTCTGCGTTCTTACCCCCACTTCCGCCACCCACCTGGGAATAGACGTTCATTTAAAATTTAAATGCACACGAGCAAAAAGGCATTGGTGTGTATTAAAATAAAATAATTTATAAATACAATGCCCTGTTTACTGTGAAAACTTTACATCCAGGAATAACCCTACATCAGTTCTAAATAATGGTAATTTATAGTATTAATGGTTAGTTCGTATGGATATTTACTAGCAAGATCAAATGGTAGATTTCTTCCCGGTTCTTCACTTAATTAATTACATAATTATTTTATAATACTATGAGGATTCAAGTATTACTATAGTATTACTAGTTGAATAAATACTTTGAATTTTTGGTCAACAGCGTGAGTTCTAAGCAGCAACCTAGGTGGCGCCGCACGTTTATATGTCGCGCTATTATTATTAACCGACTTCAATAAAGGAGGTATCTCAACTCGAACGTAACTTTTTTATCTAATAGTCAGCTCATTCGTAAACTTTTTAACTACCAATAAACAATCAATCTCTTGATCTTGAAACACGGTTTGATTTTGAGATCCTTATTAAATTTTACTACAGTTAGCATTGCTTCGGCTCAAAGAGAAGTAACCCTCCTGCTTTAATCCACTATTTCCACTGCTCAGATAACTGTTTTAAGAAGTCTTTCTCACCAGCCAATAATCCAGCTGCAGCTCGAGCGGGTCCTGCGCGGGGGGCAGCGGCTCGGGCGCGGGGGTCGCGGGGGGCGAGGGCCGCGCGGGGGGCGAGCCCTCCTCCCCCTCGAGGGACGTCCCGCTCGCCTCCGACCAGCCTACGCGCACCTCCTATGGTTTAAACACATGTTAGACGATGTGGTTGGAAATTACTTCTTCTACTTATCTTCATGACGGTATACTGAAACACTTATCAAGTTTAAGTACAACTCAAATCGGTCCGATTTGACAGTTCGCCAAGCAAGTCTGTGAAATTACTATACTTAAGGCGTGCTTAACTTTGATTTATTTGATCGTATGACTATTTGGTCGTAAACATACAAATGAATTACTTATGCGTTGTTATTCATGTATGTATTATGAATTTGTGAAGAAATTTAAAATATTGAGCTGTCTACATGCATAAATATATTTGTGAGGGCAGGTAGAATGTTACCTTCCTCTGAAGCAAGGAGAGGATCCTCGACCAATCGAAGAAATGACTAGCTGTAATGTTAGGCTACAATGCTTCGATGTCGAAAGGTAAAGTTCTTAAGTTCTTTAAACCTAAGGGCGTATATATGGTATCTCTAAGAGATATCATACATGCGACCCAGATCTCGGTGCATCAATAGCGGTTTTCTATAAATCATTAATAATAAAAGCTAAATGTCGGGTTGCCATATATATATATTTGCTAAAAATTGTTTTTGATTTACAAGTTACAAGTTAGTAAGTTAACTTACAGCGATGAAAGGAACGAATGTTTGACTAGAATCCTCATCGCCGGACTTATCCCGGTACGCCACCATCGCCTCCCCGATCGGAATATTGTTTACAGGCCCGATACTGTTCAAGTATCTGTAGAAAAAATGCTTATTAAATAATAAGTATAAAAAGTAACTACATATTATATGTATAAATGAAAATTATAAATTACACTTTTATTGTTTCGTTAGGCAAATTAAATTTTCAATCTACTAGCTGATAAAGCCAATTACTAATTAAACTAATGTCAAATCTATTCCCAAAAAATCAATCACTCCCATAATATCCCACAGTTATTGAAAACAAGTACAGAACTGTGTACTTCTATTCAAAACAATAAGTAAAACTGTAAAAAAAATTATGAATAAATGAGTGAGTGAGTGATAGAGTGTGTAAGTGAGTGAGTAAGTAAGTGAGAAAGAGTGGGTGAGCGAATGAGTGAGTGACCTGGCGATGCGCGAGGACATCTCGGCGACGTCGGGCGCGGCGGCGTCGTGCGCGCGCTCGCACAGCGCCGCCCACGCGTCGCCCGCGAACAGCGCGCCGTACGTCGGGTCGCCCGCCGACAGGTACCGCGACACCGTGCACTGACCTGCGTACAATGATTTTTATTGAATTATTATTTAAATTGCAAATTTTAATATTTCATGTATGCTATTTTTTTGTACGTCATGTTGGCGACCCTAATTTAAATTGATAAGATATATAGAGCCTATAAAAACGTCAAGTTGCGAAAGTCAGAAGAGGGTCAATGTTTCTCTCATTACATAGTCAGAAATGAACCAAATCAAAAAATAAGTGGGGCAATAACTGACCGACGGGCACGATGTAGTAGCGCAGCGGCGGCGCGTCGTGCGGGCGGCGCGCGGCCAGCTCCACGTGCGCCCGCAGCGCGCCCGCCGCCGCCGCCTCGCCGCCGCACACGCACACGCGCACCGCGCGCCGCACGCTCCTGCACGCACGCACACACACTTTAAATTATGCGTAAATAACTGCTATCGTTACAGACTAAATGTTGTGCAAGTTATAAAAAATTCGTACTTATTATTCTTTCTTGTTCATTAAACATAAAAATAGCAAAACATTTAAAAGACCTAGTAGCTAGGGGTACTATAACGTGTCCAACTTATTTTTTTGTACCCATTAGACCGTGGCGTTTAGCTCAATTAGAAATTAGAATACTCTTATGAACATTTTATGGATGTTGTAATTTTGTGTCGTTTGGAATTTGGAAAGATGTAACGTATATAGTATAGTGTATAGTGTGACTGACTGTTTGGTGCGCGCGAGCACGGCCTGCAGCAGCGGGCGCACGTCGGGCGGCA
>JADANM010005263.1:6162168-6173475 GCA_026213755.1 Eurema hecabe | reverse complement strand
GCTCCGCCATCGCGCGCCGCGGCTGCACCGTACACTTACATTATTGAAGGAACACTATACTGGGGAGATGGTTCGGATTGAATGACTACCCAAACCATCCCCCAGTACGTAACAATAACTACTATAGATTTAATTTAAATTATTAAATGGTACGTAGCGCACCCTATATAAAATTAACCTCCTTATTGAAGTCATACAAACTCAGCAGAAACTGTTCAAATGTTATCCTTTGGTACGTTAAAAAATATTAAAGTTACGTCACACTTATACATTCAGTACTTCATATTGTAACCAAAATTAATATCATGGCTATACAAATTATGTATATATATCACCAGTTCGGAAAACAGTTTCAACTAAAAATAAATTCTTATATAATCAAAAAACAGTAAATTTAATGACTATAAATAATAGTGCGCTTTAAAAAAATGTATTAGAATAATTAGTAGACGAATAATTCACCAAGAAATGACGCTTTCATTTATTCCCTTGGTTAATTAAAATAAAAAAAAAATAACAATAACCTCTAACGCAGTGGGGCTCAACGCTGGCAGATCGTGTGCGGACAGCGGCCTGTCCGTGCCGATCACTAGCGAGTTCTTCTTCCTGGCGCCGGCCGCTGGCGTCAGATTGCCTCCGCTCGTCGCACTACGGAATAGCCGCGACCGCTTGTCTTCCTACACCGTGTAAAAGAGATAGAGGTATTAGAGATAAAGGCGTAAGATATCTTTTTTCTTTTTACTAACATTGATTGTTAATTGTTTTATGCCATTTACACGCTTATTTTAGACAATACCTAAATCAAAGTGAGGCGTCAATGTGTATATCTATATCTTAAATGTTAAGCGTGTACGTTACAATTTACACACAATGCGAGCTGAGGAGCAGCTTGTATTTTGGTATAAACATAGAAATTTAAATAACATTAACTTCTTATTTAGATTTCAATGGGTATAACCTATGATACTGGATTTGGTAACACAGGAAAGTTTAGATCAAAACTTTCTTTGAAGACACTGTAACTTGAACTTGTACCAGTATGTATAACCACCGGTAACTTGGCTCCGTTGCTTGTTGCCCTCTTTTCTTCTATTTTTATTTAAGTATTTTACATTAAAAAAAAATTAACTCTGAAAAAATGGTAGTAATAACACTACATCACCTTAGTCTCATTGGGCGGCGAACTAGAAACCGACGCGCCCGACACAGGTGGGTCAAGCGTCGCGTCACCGTCGCTATTGCCCTCGCTGGCGCGCTCGTCGCCCGCGGAACTACGCACCGCCTCCGATTCTAAATCACAATACAAATGTATCTTTAAACAATTACCACAGATTAAAAATATCCCAGCTTCCATAAAAGGTTTCCCTTTGCTGTGGATAAGCCATGTCGTGTGTGATGACAGTTAATCACAATTGTAATTTTAATGGAATCTGTTATGTTATTAAATAATGAATTGTGTAATTAACTTAGTTATTGACAGCACCTTGAAAATGTGTAAGAGGAAACTGTGAAAAGAAGGTTAGTCGGGTTATTACTCTTAGAGATATAGGTGAATCAGTCCATATAAAAGAAAACTATAAGAAGAAAAAGCTTAAACAAACGAAAAAGAAAGCAACACAAGAAGCTTGCTATGAATAATGCTCCAAATATCATGTCAAATATTTCTATAGAACAAAATTGTATTATATTTTTTTATAATGAACTGAATATTAAGAAAATATGCAACTATATCCAAGAAGCCCATCTTACTTCCTTTATAAAGAAGTTTGTCCCTTAGCTGGACGCTATTTTAAAACTGTATAAGTATTTAACCGATAAGAAACTGTATAGTGCGCGTCATTTATGTTTAGCGCTGGACGAGAATAGCTGCGCATCGGTAGAATCGCGCTCGTAATTGACGTATTGGTGCGAGAAAGACAACACGACTGCGAAAACCAATCAACGCTCGCGCACTCGACGATCACGCGCCCCGCGCGCCGCGCCTTTATCTCGATACCTTATTTTTGACTTCTGCGCAGGTTTCGTTCAGCGCTAAAGATTCGTGACGCATACTATACATGGCAATAAATATTCCACTAATACCATTAGAAAGAGGCCAACAGCTCATAATATTGGCTTGAGAGAGCATTATCTCTTTCGCACCACTTAACTATGCGACAGCTAGTTTGCGAAACAAGATAATGCTCAATAAAATCGACCACAGCTGGCTCTTTTAATTCGCCTGTAACAATTTCAGTTTTCATACCTATGATTCCTAACAGTATATAGTATAGGACATAACAATACGTATATTTATGTGTGTGGGTATGGATATGGATGTAGCTGCATGTCGATGTACCTGTGAAAGTGAGCGTGGCGGGCGGGCGGTCGCGCGGGCGCAGCTCGGCGGCGGTGGCGAGGCTCGCGTGCCGCGTCACTGCGCATGCGACACGTTACGGGCACCTCGCGACGACGCCGCGACGCGAGCGTTAGTGTAGTGCGTAGTGCGTACAGAATCTCGTGTTTATAGACTACATTGAATCGAATGAAGGCCCTCATACGAGTGAGACAAAAAATAATCCATGTTGATAAGTAATTTGCATTGATTGAGACTGAATAGTAAACACTATTAGACGTTCGGAATTAAAGGTTTCGCCTTTCAATTTTTTTATGGAAATTTTGGTGTCTTTAAATTGAGCAGCATATGTTTATCAATGCAGACTTTTAAAAGAAGATTCCACATTCGCATAAGAAACGTCAAGATTCTGTAATATCGCCTGCACACGTCGCGTCGCGGTTTTGAGTTTGAGCCCTTTGTGGATTGAGTACATTGTGGCGGTTGTATGTATAAGGCATGCCATTTTATGCCATGAATATATTATTATTATTATTATTTAATTCAAACATGATTGTAACTAAGAACAACCGCCACTTCGCACACCCACACATGCACTAACTATGCACACAGCGTTACATACAAAACATAAATTATGCAATGAATAATTAATGGTATGTCTATATTCCAATATAATTCGTAATGTCAATGCAAAACATAAAAATTAAGCTTTCACACAATGCATTTCCTTCATTATAAACTACTTATAGATAAATGTTTCTTCACTATTAAAATTTTAATGAAAATATTATTTAAATAAACATCAGTACTAGTGCAAAAAATCAAACTCTTTTTCTATTTAAATAATCTACTAATATTAATAACGTATGTCTTCTGCAGCTGAGTGAATAACATATAAAAAATTACTCTTTATGTATTAAAAATGTATACAAAAATTTTTCAATTACAAACTTTTCGACACCGCCTCTCCCAATATTTACTACGTGCTAACCATTCGAATGTCTGTGATGGTCCTGATTGGCCAGGCTCCTGGAGCTGCTGAAGAAGGGACGCAGCGAGGGTTTGGGCGTGGAGCCGATGCTGATGGTGTCCATCTGGTCCGGTCCTGAGTCCTCCCCCTCACCGCACGATAAAGACTCCAACTCCTGAAACGACTATGCTCTTGTATCTTACGAAGTGGTCTAAATATCACGTGACATGGGTTACCTTAAAAAAAGGCTAGTTGAAAACGAAAACAAAAAACAAAAACAGTACGCTGCTAGGCTATGAGAATGCCCAACCAAACGCAAGGTTCAAGCCATCTTCGACGCCTCGAAACTTCTTTACTTTTTTTCTCACGCGCGCGTTTTCCAATTACAGAGCATAGTACGTCATTTTAATCAATGTCAAATTAAAGAAAAAACAATTGTAAATTTTTCTGTCACTGCACGTTTGATATAGTTATAAAGTAATTATATGCTTTTGCTTGATGCGTGCAATCAAGCAAAAGCATATAATTACTTTCGAGAGTGCTCGATATATGAATAGAGAAAGATGTATTTGAAACATTTAACGCAATATGCTGCATAATGCGCACTAATGGAATAATTGGAAAACAATTTGAAGACTGTACAAGTTTTTCCATTTAAAACTATCCTAACACGCACCTGGAACAACTCATCGATATCTCGCTGCGCATTATGGTTGTCGCGGACCACGCCGCGCTCACCGAGGTCTTCGGGCACGCGGAAGCGCCGCAGCAGCGCTGCAAACTTCTGCTTCAAGTTGCGTTGCTGAAATAGGAAGATAAACATTTATATATTTGTCGGAGACTGATCTGGACAATAAATAAAACCTATTTGGGGTATCCAGACATTCAATTGGCAATCGATAAAGAATACAGTTTTAAAATGGACAACTGTCTTGATGCAGAATTTATAATGAATTCAGAATTGTTAATTGAAGCTTAGTCAACAGTGCAGATGGCCAATTGGAGACTGACTTCGCCGCGTTCACGATATTTAATCCTTCACTATTTCCTGTGATAAATGTCGAAAGCCTGGTGTCGCCCAGGATATGAAGAAACTCCGCTGCCGCCGTCGTTATATTTATATTACACAATTATCCATCACACTTTTGAATGTCCATTAGAGGGTGACAGTTATAGTGAGTGTCACAAAAAATATAACATGTTGACGACAGAAGTTTTTTATAACTCTTTACTTATTATCAGTTAGACAACCTGGCGTATACCTGATGATAAGGGATTGACACTTAGAGTTTTTTTGTTTACAAAGGTGGATTTTACTTTAACAATATTAAATACCTAATAAGAATAGGTAGCTTTTTATTTTAGAAATACGTGGTAGGTTTTTTTATCATTTAATGCAATTACATAAACTTCGTATATGCAATTAGCGTATTTTTAAAGTTAAGAGTATACCGCTAATAAAAATTATTAAGAATAATCAATAATCCAGGACCTAAAAGCATTTTCGGTTGCTTTACTGAGGATATGTCATTGTTTACACCGGTTATATTTGTACGATAAATACAGATAAAACTATGACGTTACTACACAGATAACGATACGGCAATTTGAACAGAAAGCCACGCTTGATAAAATCTATTTATTGACTGGCTCATAACATAGATACGATTTGTTGATATACCAAAAATATTACCACACATATTTCAACTGACTTTTAAAAAAGAAGGAAATGTTCAACTTTGTCGAAACTTTAATTGGCATTGGGAGTGATGAGCTTTTTATATAAAAAAATAATAAGGAATGTTCTCAAGGTACCTGAGACCCCACTCTGTTCCATTTTATTTCATCGGGAAGTGAGTACCTACGGGCAGATTTGCAGGCTCTGAGAACGCTTACCACTTATTTAAAATAAACTATTTTTCTCGATTAATTCAACAACAACGAACAAACCGTTAACTTCTTCACTGACACAGACAAAAACACATCACAACACCCACCAAAATATACCATAGACTCCATAAACTTGTAATCTGAACGCATGCAAATAAACCATTTTTTACCATAGCCATAGAAATTACCTGCATCGCCCGGAGCAGATCACATAATGCTACTGTACCCGTATCTTATCGTGCTGATAACGGTGACATCATACTTTGTACTAGCGAAGGTTGTGTCAAGGAAACGTTTTGGGCATACATAAGCATATATAGCTGATGCCTTGCCCCCCTAGTGATATCTAATTTCTTTGCAAAGTGTGTAAGATTCCATTTGTCTGTTGGATTAACCTAATCGTGCTATGTTTGTAGATAAATAAATATCAAATTATTTTTATTTTTAACAAGACGTGGAAACAAGAAAACCGAACAACTCTGGAAGAAATTATCTTAGTAAGAATGTTTAAAAGGACACACATCTAACTACTCAAGAATCTACTACTCCTACAAGCAGGCAATATGAGAATAGAAATTAAATCAGTTTTAACAGCCGTACCTTTAACTGAATATATTTTTAAAATAACAACAAAGCTTTGTAATGACTAATTAATGCTTGAAAATTAATGAATAAAACTTTCTATTTTATAAATAATATACATCTTCTGGTCTAATGGAGATAGGCCATATTTTAATTTCTTTTCTCAAAAGTAAACTCGCGTGCCGGCTCACCGCCAGCTTGCCGCGGCTCCCTTTTCGCTTGCTCGGTGCGTGCTCGAGCTCGCTATCGCTGTCCCGCTCGTTCGCCTTCGATCGCATAAAGCTCTGTCTCTGTCGGTCCATGTAGCCCAGCTGCGTGCAAGCAATTTTATTAGCCGTGGCTTATATTCGAAAATTCTTTTGCAAAACAAAAAATAAAAATTCAAATTGTATGTCCGAATTTCCCTTGAATGTAAACCACGCTTGCATAAGCACATGAAATAATATAACCAAAAGATATATTAACATTTATGACGTAAATAAGAAAGCAATAATTATAATATGAATTAGCAGCTTGAATTGCGCATACCTATATATTAAATATACATACTATGCCTCAAAGTGCACATTATATTGTAAATATTACAAATATAAAACTGTTCATATTAAAGCTCAATTATAGAGGTAGCTATGTTCTAATTCATGCAATAGAAATACAGATCTTTGCACGGCCTCAATTAGTACAATATGTCCTCATTTTGGAAGGAGAGGAGATATCAGGATTCAGAACGCACTCAGAGGCATTACTTGAAATGAGCGTCAACTAATATAAACATTTAAGATCTACTTTTTTGTTTTACCTTTACGCGAGCTGGCACGTAACACGGTTTACTTAACTGTCAAATCGTCTCGGTCAGGAGGTGCACTCCGGATTTCAATCGTAGCTATCAAATTTTAATTATAATCGCCTAATCAAAATTCCTTTGAAACCAGTTAATTCTTAAGCTCCTCTTCAGCTAACTGATCATCCTCCCTTGAGTTTTCTTCTTCAGCTTCTGCAAATTAATCACCTCTAAACTGTCCCAAGATAAGCCATTAATACCTTAGTGTATGAGAAGTCAGCTTTATTGAATTCGATCTGTCGATGCGGTCGCCTCCGCGCGGGCGCGCCGTACGTCATCTCGTCTGCTTCTTCCACTGAACTGAATTCACCTTCCTCTTCTTCGTCAGAGTAGCCTCGCTCTGTAATAAGTATATTTAGGTATTAATATTTGGCATAGAGGGCGTTAAATCGCTTAACTAATGGTTAATGTAATCTACTTTCTGTAGTTGAAAATTTCATTTTTTTATTACTAGTAATTTTGGACTTCAATTTATTGCCAGTTATAAATAATGTTTTATTCTTTCTATTTTTATTCATTTGTCTAAAATATGAGAGAAATATCTCTCTTCTCTAACATTATAAAATCCTTTAACCTTACCTGTGATCAACAATGTGTTATTATTCTTGGTGTCATGGTCTACGGGAGTGGAGGCCAGCCCTGTGATGGTCAGCCTGGCGACCGGCTGGCCAGCAGCCGCACCAACCTTACCCCCTACGCTCGTCAGCTCCAACTCCATGTCCATTGATCTTTGGAGCACCTATCATTAAAAACAGTTCTAGAACTTTCCAAATTTTACGCCTGACATTGTAACCACTACAATCTAATATCAACGTTTAGCGTGGTTATAAATATCGTTATCCTTCACTTAAATATACTAAAATATTAATTATGAAAAAAATTACCTAAAAAGTATACCTAAATACTGACTAATCCAAGTTTAGTAAAAAAACAAACTTTTATTCATACACTTCAACTTCAAAAGTCATCAACGGTATGCTTCCTTAGATGTTAAGAGGCATAATAAAGAACTCATTACAATAATTATCGTGGGTAGTGCCTACTGACATGAGAACCGCACTGAGTCGGCATCACCGCATTCTTATCAGTACTTATCATCGAACACTTTTAGAACTGTTGCGGCACTTACTGCTAATATTGAACTCAATTATGCTGATAACTTTCTCATAATTTCAATAATCAAGTGGTAGAAGAAGTCATATATTAAATTTAAGTCAAACGCCCAATATAATCTACAGGAGCAAAATGTAATTTTATACCTTCCCCAAATGCTACTAATATAAATAATTAAATGTATATGAATATCTATTTCCTCTAACTATAAATATATACTCAAGAGCCGATTCTTTCGTCTTTACGTCTACTTTCCAATATGATTAATCATAAACTTACATAATGCGCAACCTTAGCGTACCCCTTTTTCGTTAATCCAGTCTAGTTCAATTTACTAATTCCAGAACGCAATATATTTTTAGTTCTGACTAACAACATTCAATTGGATGATTCACTAATCGCCCAAACTGTTGGATCCGAGGTTAAACATGCAACTACACTAGACGAGCATAAAATGAATGAAAATTAATAACGGATATACGAAGGGACCAATATTACGCACGATAGTGATTGAAATACTGAGTTGATGGAGAAGTAAAAAAAAATTTAACAATTGTATGCAAATAGCATTAACTTTTAGATTACCGAACCAAGAATTGTCAATTGTACTCTTTATAAGTGGAGAAGTGGAGCGTCGTATTGTATCAACAAGGAATTAGTTCTTGTGCGATTGTGTTGTGAGGAAATACACTATCTAGGCACTATTGAAAAATAATCCTTAGTAATATTGTGGCTATATAGTACAGTCGTTATTATAGGTATAGTAAAATATAGAAAAGTTTTATGTTATATATTAAAATAAGTCACCTGGTCCATACGAATGACTCCTTCAGCAAGGGTTTTATAGCCCAGTATGGTACGGTTCTTGTATTTCTTACGACGCTGCAGCATAATTTGCAACCTGAAATAAAAATATTAATTATATATAAATAAGTGTGTTTGAAGCCAAAAAATAAGTGAACAAAAATATGGTAATTACATTTGCGATAACATTTATACTATGGGTCTATGGGAGGTCAAAGTTTCAAGCTCGTATTTTACTATACCAGACCTATCCACCGCAGAAAACAAAACAAACTAGAATGCACTTAGTTGCTTGTACACAAAATTAATTGCACTTAATTTAATACTAAGTAAAAGTTAGACACTAAGAAAGCTATACACATAATAGGAAAACAATTTATTGCCTCCTAGGTGAGCTCCGTTTCCAATTACATTGTAAGCCGAAATGGACCATAACTCCAAAAAGCTGCTTTCCATATAGACCGTAAGTATATCATATGTACATCATATGGAGGACGTTAAAATAGCCGAGGCAGGACGTTTCTCCTTTAAATTTTACGACACGGTCCATGTTAAAGCGATAAAACATATATAAAATGTTAGTGAAAACCGTGGAAGACGGCACGTTCATTACGTGTCGAGTTCACTGCAAATGTTAAATATTATTATCATTTCGCTAGGGAGTAGTGTCGCTTAATGAATAATTATATAGCAGTCGACTGAGTTTCTCTTTTGCAAGCGTTTTCATTACAATTTCTATCGTAAAAGTAGGAATTTCTACCGTCTTAATTTAGCCTTCTGAAATCTCAATTCAATTTGGTAATTAATTATGTATATCAAACACGGATAACAATTAACTTGTCAAGTCGTCAGTACGATGAGAAGGGTTCTGATTGATGAAAATCTGTATAATTGTCCCACTTTTGTCGATGTTTATACAACGTAGAAAAATGTGTAAGCCCCTATTTTTCCTATGATCATATTCTGCTTTACTTTCAAACACATAATAATATACTGGATCTATTACAAATTCCCGCAACGCATTTCCTATATATTATTCCAGACCAGCTTACATTCAGACAGATCAGCGCTACACTAGGAAATCCGCTCTTATTAGATTTCCCAAGCCGGCGACTACAAACTCATTTCTGTGTAGAAACTTGGCAACGGGCCTAATATCCTGATCGGTTTACCTGTATTTATTGCAAGCTTTAACAAACAATGCTTTTTTCTTAAGCCTGGGGAATATTCCAAAAAATAAGTATATTAGAGGGCAAATGGTTTTAGGAATTCTCATTTAGAATCCAGAATAAAGTAAATATGTTTATGTGACTAAAGTAGGTACATACTTACATCAGTACGCATATAAAAGGCAACAGGAAAACGTCGCGTTTATTGTGAAGTATAGCTTATAGGCTTTGACTACAATTTGAGGAAAGCGGAAACCGACAGACCAGACAGCGACAAGCTCTTTTAAAACGACTTTACAAGATAAGATGTGTTATAACCATTAGCAGTCAAATAACGGTAACATCAACAATCAACAGAATCCATTAGAACAAATCTATAGCCCACCATTTCAATATCAATAACCATAAAAACAGAGCGCAGTGCTCATGAAGCCAAGTTCAAACTAAAAGGGTCACGTTTGAAGGCCAATTGCACGGTTAAACTACGTACTAACGCAGTGAAGAAAGCAATAAAGGAAACTGGAGCCATCCGCGTGTTTATAGATAGTTCAGGGTAACCGTTTACCGTACACACTACACACTATGCAGTATTATTTGCTTTGTAGTGTTATTGTGGCCTTTGTAGTTGGCATGGCGGTTGTAATATTTTAAGACAGCGGGTAAAACGTGTACGTTTTTTTTTGTTTAATTTCGTTGGTACATAAATCATGTACGACGTTTATTCCATATAATATAGACGATTGACGATATGGTCCATAGTAGTGGACGGTTGTTTTGTTCGTCCTCAGCGAGTCCGCTCCCTGAAAGGGTGCGCGATAGAACACCGGTGGGTTTTAGTCGGTAGGGCCCTTCTGGCGAGTCCGACATAGCCGTCTCCTTCTTCCCCGAGGAGGACGCGGTATCCGTAACAGGATTTCCCCCCGTGAAAAAAAAGGTACATAAATAATGTAGCAAAAAATTCATCCTGGATCGATATAGTAGAGAAAAATATTATCATTTTTATATTCATCCCTGTTTTAAGAAACCATTACGTGTAGCCTCGACATTTAAATATCATTGCTGTTCACATTTGAACCGGCCATAACTCTAATGTTCTATTCGTAAACAAGCCGTCATGATGAGTAACTGAACTTATTTTATATCTCCATAAATATTTATTACATGAAAAGCAACTGAATGATTGGACTAAGACAGCTACGGATTAAAGCAAATGAATCATGCTTTTTAGAAATTCATGGGATAATAGTATCTTCGAATCGAATTTACGACGATATTTGGCTTTACTTCAGTTGGATATAATTTCTATATGTATCTAACATAGATAGTAAGTTTTTAATAGAGCATTGAATAAGAAGTGCCTTGGTCGGGTTTCAAAGGTGCTTTAAAAACTCATTCCTTAATAACGAACCTGTTTCCATCGCGTTTGACGAAGTGCGGGTATTGTAGAGAGAAGCACAGGTCGAGTTCCACGTCCATGGGCGGGATGGTGATATCGTTGGAGCGAAGAGTTCGCTTGCTGCTGTGCATCCTAGCCGCTAACGTGACTGCGCCGGCGCAACCCGCAGCCGCCCCACCGCCAGCCTCGCCAAGGGCGCCACACACG
>JADANM010005263.1:6140688-6154932 GCA_026213755.1 Eurema hecabe | reverse complement strand
TACAATTACTGGACATCCAACGAAGGAGCCTATCGTCTATTGTATGACTGGTCAAGGATCCTCCTTTTGCTTCAGAGAAGGGTTAGATTAGAATTCATCCATATTAGTGACACCCACGTTAAAAAGGGCGATAAAACCTCTCTCTAAATATAATCGCGATTCGGAACTCTGCACATTAGTAGGGTTCTAAATAAACCAACTTTTTAGGATGTCTAATTCCCGAAATTTTGTGTTAAAAAAAATAACATACATAAAATATTTTATCTGTCCCCAAACTATACTGTCATATAAGGATCGCCAGCCGTCCACGTTGTCACGAACGACCGATTTAAAACCTATTTGCAAAAAACCTCTTTCTATTCTAAGCGAAGGACTTAACTGCCTGTCACCATTCATACTTGTCAAGCGCCGACAAACTGTCCAAAACACGAAATTCGTATCAATAGTATATAGTATATTCGTATATAGCAATAATAAATATGTTTTTAGCTTACAGTACAAGGCGAATGCTCTGTTTGAGGTACCCGCTTATTAAATTATTATCTCGTCAATCATTTTAATTCTAATCTATTTGCATATCAACGAACCATCATACAGTAATTACTCAACGATCCATCATTCTAAATAATTAGATTTGTTATGGATTCAAACAATGTAACGTTCGCTTTTCTATATTACTACTACGACAGTACTTATTCTAAAAATAAAACTCATTTTACAAAGATATATAAAATTTGTGAGTTCGTCGAGTTGTAGCAAAGCAACACTTGTTTTGAACACCATTCGTGAGTGTCTATATTAATATTCAATTCGAAAAGTATAAAAATCCACACAGAATACGCCTAACCATTCCACAAAACCTGTCAATATCACCAGTACTAATCCTAGACCATTCCAATAGGAACCATTTACAGCCGTTATATCTCACAAGCATTACTGAAGGGTCGTTTCGTTATTGCTCTGGAAAGACTTCAGATAAGAAAAAGAAGGCCACTTTAGCGCCTCCTAGGAAGAAAGTACACGTGCAGCTCCACGGCACCACGACGTTCAAAGTTGGCGAGAAGAGACGATACTCTCCTTTTCATTATCAGGGCCAGGTGAACTCTTATATAAGGAATTATAATTTTATTAATCCAATTAGTCCGGTAAGGAAACTGAATAGCGATTGAGTTAGTGTTAGGCAGAGAGGTGGGTGGGGTGAGTTATCATTATGAGGCGGTGGTTTCGAGGGCCTAAAGTTTGTGTATGATATGAGACTAATGCATTATGTATCTATTTAAAAAAAAATTCAATATCATTTTTGGGACATTTAGAGATATGAACTTTTACAATAATATTAATTTACAATTTTCACAAATTCATAATTTTTTAATCAATTTGGTTTTTAGTAGTAATAATAATGTAAGAAGTTTAATTAGTAAGGTATTTTTGTATATTGTTTTATTCATTATTTATTCAAAGTCTTAATGCATAATTCTAGCTAAGTGTACCACTTCAGATAACTCATACATATATACATATGTTACATCATCTTAACGCACTTCATTCGCTTACAGCAAAAGCTCTAAAAATCTCTTAGTCATTTTAACCCTTTGGTTAAAAGCATTGAATCACTGTCGTCAGAATACAAGTAGGGCGTGTCGCATTACTTTTCCAAAGTCGCATCGACATCGCCAGAACTGATTACTTAACATTGTATCACCTTGTCCAACCTGGGCGATCCAATTACTAAAGAGTATTGGACTTGGTAATGGAACGGTCCAAGGATTCATTGGAATTAGGTTAGACGGAGTCTAGAACATCTGTGTTGTAGCCGACTTAATCCTGTAGTTTCGAGACCTTAACCATTATCGGAATAATAATGTCCTAAACATGTTCTTAATTGGATACCCGTAACTTTAGCAGACAAGGCGAATGGACGTGGTAAGTAGATTAAAAAATTTACAAGGCTTGTTGTCGATGCTTTAAAAAACTTTTTAACCCTTATATTAATATTATAGCATTAAACAATTAGACCGTAAAGAGACTCCGGCGTATACACTGCAGCTCTGCAGTGGCTGATGCTCATCCAGGGCATACATACATTCCCGTGTCGTTTCTATACTTCTTTTTGTACAACACATAGTAATCCAAAAAATCTTAAAACACGAAATTAAAATATAAACTGCTACCACCAAAGTAAAATCGTAATTACGTACTTGCTACATGCATCACAGTTCGTTGGTATAGTTTCTAGGCGAGTCCTACTCGTAAGCTACGTCAATAAAACTTAGAAGTAATATCCCGTAAGATCGGTGTTCAATAAATAACAGTGGAGGTATGTGATATATTTTCTCTCCAGTGGAACGATTACTGCCGTCCGTCCGTCCCGTCTGTCGCAATCTGGTCTCGACGCGAGGATTACTGAGGAAGCTCCTACGTTGCAGCGGCGACTGAATTTTAAACACTTACAAAGTCTTCTACGGAATGTTTTGCAATTTGTCATCGTGTACTATATTTTGTTCACTGCCAGTACACCAAGAATTGACAGGAATTAAGGGCGATACAGACATTTTGTCTACAGAATATTATGAACGCCGCAATCACCAATTTCCCCAAATCACTAATGTAGTAGCTTCTACAACGCCATAAATCTACTCATGTTTCCTCTAAATATTATTTTCGTTAAAAAACAATATTATCACATTTTAAGTATTAAAATAAAACAACCCACATGTTCTACGATCAAAACATTTGTACTTTGTACCCGTAAGTTTCTTAAACCAGCAATCGATAATAACCATACATATAATATACATGTTATACACATATCCTTTATATTCCGATTCAAATGCCTGCATTTCTACAAATTCCACCATCCTCTCTCAACGGCTTCGGTGCATGCCAAGAGCCCAGCGATTGTTAGTGAAAAATATTCTCACGTTTATTCGACCGTTTATTTTTCATCTCAGACCGTGAAAATCCTGAATGGTTTTACAGGGATGAGGTCGGTATTATTCTAGATTGCGGGATAATCTGTGGCTATGTACCGACTAATTATTATCTGTATTGATGAATTTGATCTATAGTCTATACTCATACATATGATTAAGTATGTGTTGTTATAAAGGGCATTTACTAAACATATGCATTAACTTAACTGAATTTGGCAATTCTTTACAAATAATTTTTCGATATAGAAATCCAAAATATAGAGAAGACACAGTATCGTGATTAAAGCGGGTTCAATTGCATAGCAGCTAGTTTGATATCGAATAAATTACAGGGTATTGAAATAATTATATGGCAAACTTCGAAAATACCTATACCTACCAAAGTTATAAATAGCATGTATATACATAGGCTTATTGTTATATATATAGTTCCATTCACATCCACATCCACCGCAACCATTAGTAAACAAACGCAAAGAAAATACCTTAGTCCCGAAGGGGCGATAAAATAAAACACCTTAGTATAACAAACCAAGTCTGCGAGTCCAACCCCTTGAGACTTGCCACTAACAGCCCCTAGCTTCTGCGGCAAATCATATACGAGTACTACAATCTTGCAAAATACAATCTTAACGCTTAAAGAATTGCTTACTATTACTACTACTACTTTATCTGTTAGTAAAGAAATCCCATTAATCCATTTAAAAACTTTTCAAATCATTCTAGAAATTTCGTTTTCGTATAAAAACATAACTAGCAGTATTTAGGCGCAAGTTAAATAAGTTCGTCCCAAGTTTTATAAGCGAATGTAAATTGTGTTTGGAAAGTAATTGGTAATTTATTCGTCGCAGCCGTAGCGCTTCGTTAGACCAAGTTTAGGTTTAATCTCGGTTTAATATGTGTTGTGATCCGTAAAATATATAACTTTTTTCAATAAATGGTATAAGCAAGCGGTTAGGCTGAATTGAGCCTTTTTTTATAGTGGGGGAATCCTCATAGTCCCATTGACCTCGGGCAAGGACTACGGGTTATGTCGGACTTCTACCGACCAAAACTCCACTGTTTGTCGTTATGCCGGGCACCTTCGCAGACTCTTCCGAGAGGCTGATTGAGCCTACTCATCCCGCATATGATCAGGTATATGAGTGCCCAGCAACGCATTCTTGAGGCACTTTCATGCATAAAAATGAAGCCGCTCGTGTATTACTAATAGCGATAGCTTATTAGATATATAATATGTATGAAATCTTCGACATTGTAATTACTTTTACCCAATTTCCCTTTCAAATATATTTCAGTCGGCAGTGGAGTGGGCAGTGGCCCGCCTCGATGACATACTCAATTGGAGCAGAAAGGGCTCTCTTTGGCCGTTAACTTTTGGCTTGGCGTGTTGCGCCCTTGAAATGATGCACTACGCCGCTTCTAGGTAATATTTCAACAATCATTTAAATTTGATAAGTATAATTATACGCGCTGGATCTTGTTTTTACAAAAAAAAAACTTTATTATAATAATATTGAAAAAACGCAACCTTAGTTCAAAATAAGTATCTTTAATATTAAGGTAATTAACTTTGTATATTAACTTACTACTACGCGGCATTGACTACGCATAATCCTCCCCGTCATATCTCGACAACGAATCTAACCAAGTATACCTACCTACTAATACAATCGTAACAACGATTGTGGAGATAAATCAACAACATTGAAATAATTTTAAATAGATAACCATTAAGAAGATTGACCAGTACAATACTCATTGAATACGTTGTTAGTCAATTTCATACCTACATTCTGCCGGTAACTCAGACTACCTATAATCGATCCAGCCAATTCGAGTGAAACCCAATCCGTGTTATAACACGTCGCGATGTCGCACCCTTAACACACACCTTTAAAACGCGACCTAAATTGATAACCTTTCGTCGAGTGTCATTTGTTAGTAGGACTTGCCCGAATATACTTACTTAAGTCTTTAATACCGAAATAAAAGCTTTCCAAGACTCAGTACTATAACACAAACAACTAAAGTCAGTCATACATAAACAATATATTATCCCAGACAAAGAAATTGTAAATGTACCTAATTCAATAAATCCTAACCTCATTATGAAGGAAAGAAAGAGACAGATAGAGAAACATTCTTACAACTACAACAAAAAGTGTTCTTAAAATTTTTGGTCTTAATTTTTCCGTCTAGTCCTCTTTTGCAATGCGCAATAGGGAACTTCGTTCCAATATCATTTGATTTTGTCATGTTTAGATATGACATGGATCGCTACGGCATGGTGTTCCGGGGCACGCCGCGGCAGACTGACGTCATCATTGTCGCTGGGACTGTCACCAACAAGATGGCGCCGATCCTCCGCAAGACATACGACATGATGCCCGAGCCGCGCTTCGTAGTGTCCATGGGCAGCTGCGCCAACGGGGGTGGATACTATCACTATACCTACGCCACTGTCCGGGGATGTGATAGAATTATACCAGTAAGCTTTTGCAATTGACTATCTCGCCAAAAAAGTGCCTTATTCATAAGATAAACTTTCTTACCATGCAACATAATACACGTTAAACATTAAGTAAAGAGCATAATGTACCTAAAAAATTATGCCTATGCTATAAACGTACTGCCTCATCATAATACTATGTATGTATTATAATAAATGCGAAATTTAGTGAAATGTGTGTATTACATTGAAGCTCAAGCGATCTTTACACTGATTAATAGTATAAGAATACAAACATAGGTTTCAGGAATATATTGTTTAAATAGAACATCGGGATCCAGGACCTGAGGTCAAATTTCACGCAAGAAAACAAGCAATCGTAGCTAGACGTCCCATACACTATACCTTATCAATTTTGCTAATGCTTAGCCAGGCTATTGAACTCCTCTCGTGTTCAAAAAGAAATCATTAAGACTTGAACGAAAGATAAATCCCAGGTATCGAGCGGAGATTTTTAATTAATTACAAGAGCGACGCTCACCGTTCGCAATTTGTTCGGAGTGAGCCTCCAGTACAATTCACTCGATCTTAATTAGAATTTTCTTTCCTTCCGAGAAGCCACTGTTTTCCCCTCGTTTCGCATTCATTACATTCACATCGCTTTTTAATCATTTCGTTTTAGGTTCCATGTTTTAAAACTCATTGATTTTTGAATTTCCTGTAAATATCAAAGTGTTTTTAACTTTCATACGACCTATAAATTTTAGATAATATCGATGAGCACAATTGTTTGCAAATAAGTGCTTATCGATGTGGTTTTGGTATTAATGAACAAAAATGAAAACACTTTCTTGTAACGCAGCAGTAGTTAAGTACAAACTGAACTGCAAATAGACACATCACATTAATATGTACTATATAATAAAAACTACTCTTTCAGGTGGATATCTACGTACCCGGTTGTCCACCGACAGCAGAAGCTTTGCTATATGGCATGTTAGTGCTACAGAAGAAGGTCAAACGTATGCGTATGTGCCAAACTTGGTACAGACATTAGCCCAATACAACATTTCTGATATACAAAGATATTGTATAGGTCGCAACGCGAATCTTTAACGCTGAACAAAACCTGCGCAGAAGTAAAAAATAAGGTAACGAGGGGACGGCGGGTGCGCGAGCGTTGATTGGTTCCGCAGTCGTGCTGTCTTTCTCCCACCAATACGTCAATGACGAGCGCGATTCTATCTATGCGCAGCTATTCTCGACCAGCGCTAAACATCCGTGACGCGACCTATACCGAAAATGAAAAAAGAAATAAATAATATTTCATATCAGTTTCTTTCAATAATATTGTTCGTGAGAGTCGGCAATATGAAATGTCGTCTCGCTACACGTAGGTACTACAAAGGTCGATCGTTTATTAAATATCCTCTGATATTTCGTTTCTGTTGAATAAATACTGCTTGAGAAACGTTTCATATTACGATTAATATTCAGTTATAATACCATTCACGTAAATAAATGTTATTTACTCTCACTACAACAATACTCGTATAAGGAAAAGAAAATTGTTAATATTAGAGAATAAAATACTAAACATATGGCTGAAAATATAAGACAAAATTGTTCTCTTTCAAAATCTTTACTTCCAAATATAACGAAGTCGAATAGAATGTGAATATTTCAAGTTGTACTATTGGCAGCTTTTAGCAGTACACCGTTCGCATTGGAACCCGATCAAAGCGCCACATTAGGCACAATCACGTGCACGGTACAGACCTCTAACAATGTGCCCCACATATGTACTACGTTTCCTTTGATATATTTTATTTGATCTCATTTTAAATCCTAATGTAATACTAGTCCTTCTAAATTACTTAACCTTCTCAAGTTGATCCGGTTATAATCTTATTTATAAATTCTTTGTTAACTTGAATGGGTACAAAAACAAGATAAATAGAGCTAAAATACAGACTCCACGTGTAAATGGCTTCCTTAAGAAATGTTAAGAATAAAATTAAAAAAATTCACGAGTTCGAGAAAATGATACGAAAGTTATACAATCATACATATTATGTCGCATTTATAAAAATATTATCTGTATCTGAATCAAACAGATTATTTTCGTAAATATGCATTCGAGTCACAGATAGAAAATTGACATTGACGTTAAACACTCATAGTTTTACAGCTCTTGGAGCGTAGTTTAATCCTTTGAGAAATATCACTTCTACGTCTTCGTTCAAAAACATAGAACACTTTATTATAAAACGCTCAAAATAACAGTATAGTCAGGACTCAACTACATTCAAAGATTTCCATTCGACGTTCCTAAATACAAACTCGTCCAGCGATTCAACTCGCCATACACACTTGTAACGTAAATCAGAAACTCGAATGCAAAACGTACTTATAAGTCGCTCCACTGGAACGTGTTCGTAAATTTATGCCGGAGTGGACTTCGAATATATTGACATGAATTTTATATTCCACTAACCTATTTCTCGACAGCGGATATCATTAATTTTATACATTGCTAGCATGTATTATACACATAAACCTCCCTCTTAAATCACTCTATCTGACAAAAACCATTTATTACAAGACTCGGGCATACATAGGGACGGACACAAGAACATGACTGTTTTCACTATGTAATTATAATGATGAAGATTGAAACGGTCGCTTATATTATACTACTAGCCATTGCTCGCGACTTCGTCCCCGTCGATTGCTTTTTCCATTATTTCTTCGCTCCTATTAGTCGCAGCGCGATGTTATGTGGCCTAAAGCCTTCCTCGATAAATTGTCTATTCAATAAAAAAATAATTTTTCAATTCGAACCAGTAGTTCCTCGAGATTAGCGCGTTCAAACAAACAAACTCTTCAGCTTTATATATTAGTATAGATATAGATATCCCTTTTAATAAATCTACAAGTCGACAAAGCTCGTCTTTTCTAATGCGAGACTACTCTCAATGAAACGTAGGAAGCAGAAAAAGAAAATGAAACGCCAACAACAGAACATTGAATACATATAATGCTTGCTCAAATATTCAACAGTTGTAAGCTGTTACGAATGCGATGCTCCGCAGAATTGGGTCAAACACAATGCTTACTGCATCTCGCTGTTTCTTGGGACACTCGCATGCTAATACAAAAGAGGAGCGAAGGCGAATCGTGAAATAACCACCGAGAGAACTTACTATTATTTATCTGTACCGGTGAATTTATATTATAGTATATAGGGCATTTTGGACACCTTAACATTATTGCATGAAATTATTCACAATAAAAAATTTTTAAATTCGCATAACTCAATAATAGGTGAACCGATTTTCATAATTCTTTCTTTAAATTAATCCTGGATGTACGAGGATGGAAGCAAAAAAAGTAGGCGAAGGGTATAAGGGTAAGGTTTCGGGTAGAATTAGTACACCGTTAACGAAGTCGCGTTGGGCCGTCTAGTTTTATAATATATATAAGTGCTTCAGATGTCGCGGCCTTGATTGGCGATCGACTCCTCCATATGAGATTCTATTTTAATTTTGTGATTATTAATTCTGATCGCGCCCCTCGTATAAGGGTGAAAGGAGGCGGTTATGTGATGCTTGCATTAGTCTGTGCCTCTAGTCACTACCGATTAAAACTCTGACGATTACGAAGCGATTCTTAGAGGCTTCTAGCATTTGTTAATAATATTTACTACGAGAAGAATAATAGTACATTAAACAATGCTTCCTACTACTTACTACCGCATATTCAACCACCAACCGCTCGTTACGAAGCCTTCTTCTATACATAATCTGTCTTCATACATAATGTATCTAATTACCTGTAACAAAAATAAATATCACATTAATATCGGAAATATTTCGACTGGAAGATGACATGAGTTTTAACGACTCGGGTCAAGGGGCTATAAAAATTTAGTACTATATCTTATAGCTTCATATTTGATTTGTATGAGTCATGTAGAGACGCCACCTTGTCTGTGGAACTTGTCCATTAAGCCAAGCTCTCTTTCATGTCTATAAAACTTCTTTTGATACTTAAGAATAACCTAATTATGTGGATCCAATTATCACAGCTTTGAAGTTCAATCGTAAGTATTATTTCTACCTTAATCAATTGGTATTCCAATCAATCTAGCCTCTATAAAACATAATTAAAAACTTTGAGATAGACTACAAAGAAAAGCAATCATCTATTGGAATAAGCAATTCTAATTGAAGCGGCATTATTGAATTACAACATCGTATAAAATGTTAATGAGTAAGAAAACGTTCTGCTTTTAAAATGTAGATTACATTTTTATCCATATTTTCCTACACTTAAAGTTAATTAATTTGTTATTTTAAATAGGCCATATTTGTCGGATAAACTTGTCGGCAATCCGTAACTCCATCCATTGTGCAGCAGTACACCGTGGTTTCAGAGGTTTTAGACGCTCCACTCCAAAATCACCCAATAACCTCACCTCATTCATAACCGACATGCGTGAGCTTTACACTACGAAAGAAGCGGAACATATATCTGTGTCTAGTGTCAAGACACGCGCTATAAACATGAACTTGGCAACACAGAGCGTGCAAAGAAACAATTACACGTCCGTCATCGGTAACGACTCGTCACAATAATTACGGTTATTCGCGACTATTACGCATGCATCTTATGATTGTATGGATTATCTTCTAACACCTCGTTGTCGTGTTCAGTGCTATATAATTTGTTTGTTAGTCAAATATTTTTATTACTAACTTTAATATTTCAGAGGTGTTGATTATAAGTTAGTGAGCTTTTAAATAATCTATCTTATGATATACCAATTTATAAATGTAATGAATGTTATAGATTATAGATATTACTTTTGAGTTTCGTAAACCAAATATTATCCCGAGAATTATCCAAAAATTATAAAAATCTGTAACGAATTTGGCTTAAAATCATTCGTAGTCATTCTATACCATTAACCCTAAAATATGACGAAACTTTCTAAAGAAAATAATCTTTAAGCGTGCAAGGTCACTCCTGATCTAGATAATATATCGGCCTATATCGGCACGTTAATTGACAATGGCGAAGCGCTAAGCTTATTAAGAACAATAGTCCCTCCGCCGTCAATAAATTAAATACAGTTATTTGCGTCATAATCCGTCAATTATTTCTTAATAGACCGTTTAGTTTCAATGTGTAACGGGAAAAAAGTAGACATTATAGATTTGTATGAATAGAAAAAATCTTAAGTACGATAAAGGAGACTGTATTAACATACTAGCTGCGCCTCGTGGTTTCGTTCAGATTAAAAAACCAAATGGATACTTTTTACTCTGAATTTTTCGAGTTAATCAAAATATATTTATAGAAATTTTGCAAACCAGTTCATTATACTCGGTATGACATACCTCTTTAATTTAATAGAACAGTCATCATATTAAAAAAATATATTTCTTTATGGTGGGCAACTCAACATAAGGTTCTTGCCCGGTGGCAAGTGGCCATCTCCGCCCATGAGCATTCTCGAAGCTATATTCCTCACAAATGCTAGCATTAACAAAAAGAAAAGGAAAGAAGAAGAAAACTGAATAAAAGATAGGATGACATCTCTGATTATCTACCTCAGACAGAATACTAGTACGAATAGCTTGTCAGTAAAAATCCCATCTACTTAATTTATTTGAGTAATCATTATTTATACGTTCATCATATAGATAAGTGATAAAATCTTTCTTAACGACCAGCTGTTAATGCACCTTTAGAATAGGGACACGCGTTCATCGATATCTGATTGTGCAGGTGTAAGCTACAGCTGCCGAATATTGCAACATCACACCATTAACATTATTACGACTATGTTCTTAAAAACTTAACAGATTTCTTTGTGGTACGTCATTTAAATAAGCAGCAGGTTTTCATTAGCATTGCTTTTAGTACGCTTTATATAAAACTAGCCGCTCTCCGCGTAGTTCCCGTTCCCGGTGCAATACCGTATTAAAAGGTATCCTATGTTTTAATCCAGGGTATCATCTATCTACATACCAAATGTCAACTTAATCGGTCCAGCCATTTTGTCGTGAAAGAAAGACAAACACACTTTCCCCTTTATAAAATTAGTAAGTATGACCGATCCTTGAAATATTCCAAACTTGTTCCAAAGAGAGTTCAAATTGTCTAAAGAAACAAATACACTTTACAAAGACTTCTTGTTTGTTTAAAGCAAATTTAATTTTAATAAGCATCTATAATATAGAACAATTTCAAAGATCAGTTTACGTAATATACATGAGCAAGATTCGTTATACCGCCATCTCATCGTCTTAACCGCAGCCTAAATCGTCGGCCAGGGACCCTTCACCTAAAATTTAATTACCACTTTGGAGCCGGAAATTATTCTTTTACATCCCCCACATCGTGCACGCTTAAGCAAATATCCTCTTGAATTGTGAAACATTCGCCAAATTTATGTTTTAATTAAGAGGGTCGTTGTTTCATCGCACAATTTCCGCGTCCCTTTTTATTACATTATGACTCAATTGTTTGAGATATTTTTTAGGCATGTAAATAGAAATATATATATATATTAAAATTTACTCAGAGTTAAAGTTTTAGAATTACTAGATAGCAAAAAGCTTAGAACATTTTGTTCATAGATAAAATTAAATTACTCTTGAAGCAGACATTAATTACATAACATTAGCGATCAAGTTGAAAGTGTTCAGTCACCATGCCAGTACGCGCAAGTAATCCTTAGAAAAGCGAAGTAATTAAACTGAGATTGACTTTCCACGTGTTAAAAACATTTCATATATCGTATCAAATCAGTTACATCTTCTAGATCTCCAAATAATAGGCTGTAAATATTTGCTGAATCATTTTAATATTTAAAGTCGATAAATTGCGTTGAATTTGCCCGTGCAAATAGTTTTTGAGTCTTTTCTTTGTCATTCGAGGTCTAAAATTACTATTATGGCACTACGAGTACATACGAGGTGTGTTCAAAAAGTATCGCGAATTTTGTTTTTTTTTCAAAAATTATTTATTTATTCATGAATATCTATTTTGTCCCCTTCAAAGTAATCCCCATGAGATATTATACACTTGTGCCAACGGTTTTTCCAATCTTCGATGCACTTCAAAAAATCATTTTTTTTATCTTGTTTAGCTCCTCCTTCGATGCCGTCTTTATCTCATCAAGCGTAGCGTAACGTCGTCCTTTCATGGGCCTCTTCAGTTTAAGAAACAAGAAAAAGTAACAGGGGGCCAGATCTGGGGAATACGGTGGCTGCGGCATCATTAGTGTGCTGTTTTTGGCTAAAAAGTCGCGCACAAGCAATGATGTGTGAGCAGGGGCGTTATCGTGGTGCACAAGCCAATTTTTCTTCTTCCAGAAATCCGGGCTCTCTGGCGGATTGCTTCGCGCAAATTGAGCAAAATTTAAGGAGGTAATATTCCTTATTGACCGTTCTTCCCTCAGGCAAGAACTCATGATGCACCACGCCCCTGTAATCGAAGAAATTCGTTTGTTGTTAAAGTGTTCGGGCGTCCGGCACGCTCCTCGTCGTTCACATACATTATAAATTATTAAGTTCCATATCGATATTGGGTGAACAAATTATATCTTTTGTTTGAAACTTGACTCATTTTGTTTTTAAGAGATAGCCAGATATTTTCCTTAACCTGCTCATTGTGTCCCTCAAAATTTTATCCAAAAGAATCGATCGTAATGAATTGCCAAAGTATCGAATAAAGGCTGTGAATCTCGCATTATTTAATACGTAATTAAGACTATAATATACATCATTTGTAGAGACTCACTTTGGGGAATAAAATCGCTTGCCACTTGGGACGGCTATTATTGTAGTTATTGCAGGTGTGTTGATCGTATTATTTGTTTTGTGATTAGTGATTAGTATGGAAATCTATAGAGCTGTTCCACACTACTGTTTTATATATAGTACGATGCTTTTGTTTGGAAATATTGAGTTGTAGTACGTACTACGTATGACTTCGCGAAGATTCTGCAAAGGTGTCCGTGGTCCCTGCCCGCTGCAATAAGAAGAAGCAAAGTGGATTTTGGGTGGACATGACCAATCATAATTTATCCGAGGTTAACCTATGAAAATTTCCCCACTATAGTAAAAAGGTACAGTAAACCGCCTCTTATCATTAATCTTACTTTATAGTTTTAAATGCAAGAACATCGAAAATTGAATGTACCATTTTTATTGAATTGCAGTAGCTAATTAAACTTCACTGAAGGCGGTCCGCTTTAAAAAGGAATAAAATGGCAAACGGCTTGGAAATGGTCCATTCCATTCTCATAGGAATAAGGCGTAATAAAATCTCCATTTTAATAATATAATATGAAAATAGAATTCCGCCACGCCGCCTCGCAAACCCAATTAACTTCGTCACACGCTCCGGCGCGCTGACACCGTTATCAGGAATTAATCAACTTTGAAATTAATCAATACATCCAGCGGTGTGATAGGCACCCATGCGAGAATAGAAAAACTTCATTTGCAAATTATTTAATAGACCTTGTTGTTAAGCTGAGAAGATAATTATGATATATTCGTGTATAATTTAACGTACTAATAATTACTAAGTTGAAGAGAGTTTTTCTATGTTTCATTAGAATTAGAAATATGTTCATTGTTCTAGTTCCAGGTATGCGAAATAAACATGTTTAAGGCATAACAATATTTTTCATACGTTCAAAACCACATATTGACTTGAACATATAATCCATAACAATCAATCAATCGTTTATTCAGAACTCAGCGAAAGTCATTTATCATGTACGGTCGTTATTTATAGATTGGACATAAGCCTATTAAAAGGTCCTATTAAAAACCA
>JADANM010005263.1:6082265-6110239 GCA_026213755.1 Eurema hecabe | reverse complement strand
TTTTAAATAACAATAAAGAAACTGACGATCTCCTAACCGCTAATCTTGATAAAAAAATACATGTGTTTACACTGAAAATCTGTTTTGATATTAGATTTAGAACAAAGACGGAATGTTTACAAAACAAACCCCAACCAGACACTGGCCGACAAAAATCAATTTATTGGCGAGAGCTTAGCTGAAGAAAAAAGGAATCACTTTCGGTTCGAGCACTTTTCCTATAATACATAATACTTGTATTGGTCAGCTGCCAAGACTGTCGCGATAGTAAATCGTTTCCTCGTAAAAATATGAACGATACAAGTGTCCGATGATAAATCGTATCTCGTTATTTTCGTATTCCCTGTCGTCGGGGCTGTCGGTCATCACTTTCCATATTAACCTAATATTATAATGCGATCGAAGCTGTTTGATATTGTTTTCCGTTGATGTTATTTTAATACTAACTTACCTAAGGGTTATGAGTTACACCGTAACGTAAACATTTTGTACAACTGTTTCATATAATACTAGCTGTGTCCCGCGGTTTTACCCGAGTTCCCGTTCCCGGGGCAATACCGGGATGTAAGATATCCTTTCTCTACATACAACCCTTCCCTAGACTTCCACGAAAAATTCAAAACCAAAATTATGCAAATCGGTAAGGTGTTGTTGAGTTGAGTTGAGGATTACAACTAAAAGTGGCATTGATTTTTATGTATAATATAGATGTCTAGATAGTCGTTGATATAAATTTTGATTGATGGAGTAAAAAATAATATAGGTTTATTCATACATAAAACAACTGCAGTCTAAATATATTGTGTCGAGTTAATAACAATCTTATCGCTAACTCCGATGTATACTCGATTGATAACGAACATTAATTCACAAACAAAGTGAATTGAAAGCTTCAAGCATTAATGCTTTGATAAAAACGCAGAGCGTTGCACTTTATTGTTTGTAGGAAGATAACTTTGAAACTTAGTTAATTTTTTAAAACTTCTCTTTAAAATATATGCACTAGACACGCTCTGCTGTTTTACTTGCGTAGTGTCCGCTTTCGTAGCATAACCGGGATAAAAAGTATTCTGTATTATTCCAACTTTCGGTTTCAAATCAGGTAATCAATATACTTTATAATATATTACAATATTTTTCACCTATAATATTGATATTGCATTTAGCTAACCATCAATCGAACTGCACACAACTATAACTATATGAAAATTGTAAATGCTACTTATTTATAATTTACTAGCTGTCCCACATCGTTGGGCATAATATTAATAATCCTTTTTTTCGGTTTTGTATACTTAACTAACCTATGACACTGAGCAATAATGTGGCTTTCTATTAGTGAAATAATTTTAAAATCGGTTCAGTAGATCCCGAGGTTACCCCTTACAATTTAACAAACAAACACACTTTACTTCTTTATAATATCAGTATGGATAAAAGCGAAAAGAACGCTTTTATTTGAAAAAAATGTATGCAAAATGCAAATTAACGCTTTACTCATGCAAGAAATAAAGATATGCAAATAATATGAACCACTTCACATCTAAACGGTAAAATTAAAGTGCCAACATTTTAACATTAGTACTCGTTTCTGGCACTTGAATTTAAAATATGTAGAATTAAATGAAATCTAGTTTAAACTTAATTCGAAAAAACAATTTTTTTATTTGCTGTATTTTTCTAATATTATTTATTGTTCTATTATGCAGTATTTGTTGGGTTATACATTATTAATCATCTGTCCCTTAATAGACTCATTAGATTAATTGTTATTTATATTTCTTATCTTGTTATTAGTTTTCCTATTTCAATGTTATTAATTAATTAGTCTAGGTGATAATTACTTACAATCTTATGTCTACTAATAGAACTAATAACATTATATAAATCAAGATTTATATTACATCTAAGCTAAGAGAAAGAAAAACATAAGCTAAAACTTCGAGATGATTCATTTTACTCCTAATTCCTCTTTATCTATGTTCTATTCTACTATACTATTTTAAGCTCAATATCAATTATAGTCTGTATTCATTTTATGTGTAAATTCTTAACTACGTAGCATTATAACCGTAACAGTTTCTTAAAATGTATTGATGTTTGTTACTCCATTACGTAAAATCTACTGAATAGATTTGGCTAAAGGACTTTTCCACTGGACTATAAACGTGGCATATACCGCAGGGCACGTTTAGTTTAAAATAAGTAAATGATATAAATAACACATTGAACGTAATGTTATTATTCTATCAATTTTCCGAAATAATTTTATCAGAAAACCTCGATACCACTTCAACCACATGAGGATAAGGATCAGGCAACGCGTTTTCCTCATGATTGTGTATCATTTTACTTTATATTGACGATACAATCACGTTAATAAATATATCACGTATTTATATTTTATACTCGTAACTATTTCATTAGAATCAACAAAGACAGTGTTTACTTAAGTTATTAAAGACTTAACACATAGAAAAGCGTATCAGATGTTATATAAGCAGCTCCACCCGAAATCATTAGCCAAAAATTTCATTAAGCAAAGGAAGATTATATTTAAAACTCCCTAACTAAGGTGAATATGAGAAATTCTCACTACTATACAAATGCGTAAGTTTAATTACGTGTCTGGATGTAAGTTTGTTACTGTAAAATATCTGAATAGATTCGGCTAAACTCGGCATACGTTTACAATAAACTTTGGTTTCACGAAGGATAATATTACACTTTTCAACGGGGTACTGCTACAGGAATAGGAATTAGGACCTACGCGAGAAAATCGACGAAAGAAATAACACGAAAGGAACTCTTAAAGTTCTATATCTTCAAATACATCAATAAACAATAAGCACCCAACATGCTTTTGTATTCTTGATAATTTATCATCAACACGGCTTCAGTATCTGGGGTAATGTGCCCGTTTTTGTCCAGAGGGTGATTCTGGCAATTACCTGCCCGGTAATTGCTTGTTGAGAATCACTACGGGTATGCGACCCCGGACTGCTCGAGCTGCTACTGTTACAACCCCCTCTCCAGTAACAGTAGCATCCTTCTACCCCTTTCCCACATCCGTTCCCCAGTGGACGCCTCCCACTAACATCGAAAGGTGACCCCGACCTCTCACCGGCCAAACATATATTACTGGCCAGCACCAGAGGCCTCGCTGGTGCTTAGGGACGCTCCTGCCTCTCACTGGTCGTAGCGGTCATCCGTTCCATCAGGTTCAGGGTGGTAGGGGTAAGAGTGCACCTATGTCTGCGCGTACATTGTCATTTTTAATGTTTTGTGCACTATAATATCTCCTGCGCAAATGACTTGGCAAGACTTGGACGCTCTACCGTAAGCATATCCGTACATTGGATAGATTCCATCTTAAATGCCTACGCGACATTATGAACATTAGATGGTCGGACCGTGTTCGAAATACAGAAGTTCTACGGCGGGCTAATGTTGATGGAATCGAGACCTATCTGATGCGGCGGCAGCTGCGGTGGGCAGGTCACGTCGCCCGCATGTCCGACAGTAGGATCGCGAAGCGCATCTTCTACTCTGAGCTGCAGGATGGTAAACGGAAACGTGGAGGCCAATTCCTGCGCTACAAAGATGTGCTTAAGAGACACATGAAGCAATGTGTTCTCGATCCGTCGCGGTGGGAGACGTTGGCAGCAGATCGGCCACTCTGGAGGCGTACAGTAAACGCAAAAGTGTCTGAGTTCGAAACGAATCGCAGAACTGAACTCGATACTAAGCGTGACGAGCTCAAGGCCCGACCACCTGCGGCCATTCATTATAATTACGTTGGAGGTGTGTTGATGTGCAGTACATGTGGGCGCACTCTCACTACCAAAATTGGATACATCAGCCACATGCGTGCACATCAACGCAGCTCTTAATAGATGTTAGTCGCCATGGCCGAAATCGGTCTGGAGGATATATATAATGTGCCCGCGATATGGCTATACGATGCCTGCCTGTCACCAACGACTTGCTATTACATCAAGAACAGAGGGCTGATATTAATTGCAAGAGCTCTTCTGTTGTAAATAATGGTACATTTCTATTACGACTGGTATGTGTACTATTATAACTCTCAATATTTTTTTTATTAAATTATAACATAAGCCTGTGTGACTATTTAGCGAATACATTTATAAAACTTTATAGTAGTCTTATCAAATATAAAACGATCACTATTGATTTTAGTCGTTTATATTAGCTATTTACAGTAAATAGGCTCCTAAGCAGACATGACACCTCTTATATCGCATATTCACTTACGATCAGGCGAGATCGCGATCAAATGTCTCCTTATTAATCGTAAACAAATCTTAAACATACTAAGTAATGATAATCGAATACTCTCAAGACCGAATGCTCTGTTCTTACTACTACGTTATAAATCTCTCACCAAGTTGCATAAAGCGTACAAAAACACGGTATCCGTTCGGCGCCTGCATGATTAATGCATACTTGTCGCGTGAACCATGCGTTGAATCACTTGTCCTCCGCAATTGACGCGACGGAGCTTTTAATTCGATTTGTGCAAAAATACATACGATTAGCTATCACAATTTAAGAAGGCTCCATATATATGTTTAACAGTATAAATTAGTGTACTTCATCAGTTTCTTTTTTTTCTTTATTTAATACACAGACAGGATACTGGCATCGCATGATTACTTATATTACTTAGCACTAGTAACTGCACGAGACAATATTCCAAAATAAATAAAGTTTCAGTCACTTACTTTTGTATAAAATAGCTGTGATGCGCTAGAAGCTATTATATTAGTATACTTTAGTAGCTCAATACGAAAACGCAAACAAAACCGCAAGACACGGCTACAATAATGTAATACAAACTATCTCCCAGTAAGAATAAAGACGCTACTACGACCGATCAAAGTTTCAGTTTTATTTAGAAAACATTATATATTTTTTCAATTACACCTCCCCAGATTGACGTAATAAAATTCTAGTATACCAACTATTTTTAGCACGTTAATAGCAACCCACTCACAAATGCGTAACAATCCGACAAATGTACAAGTCAATCTACAAAAGCACGCATATTTCCAAAAATAACTCGCTGTTGGGCTGACGCTACTGTTTCTATTTTAGCACGCGATGTCGTCAGCAAAGGTTCGAAACCTTTTTAACCCTAGGCGCTATTTGCACAATAGTTTACGGAGGTGAAAGTGAACTATACTTTGCTAACTACATAATAATAAAACCACACCTGTATATAATGACTTAAATCGTAATATCGATCGGTAATTTCTCCCTAATTGTAACCATAGATGTACATATCACATAGTATTTGATCACCACATAATCTTACTAATATTATAAATGTAAGTATGTGACTATGGATGTTTGTTGCCACACGCAAAAAATACTTAACCAATTTGACTGTAATGTGGCATGCAACTCTTTATTAACACATAGGACACTCTTCGTCCTGGTATTCCCCCGGAAACGGGAACTGTGCCTCTATATACTAGGTAACAAATAACCAATACAAAAGCATACTACACGCTATAACGATACAAGATATATGCTTCAACACGCGTACATAAATCAAAGGGCGACAACGTCGCATCGCGTGCAACAGCGAAATCACGTCAATCGCAACAGACGACGGTGATCGATGATCTGTAGACAGCCTATGGGGTCTACACTGTTTTGATTTCCCTATGAATATAAGTTTCTATTGTAAATATACTTATATTTCTATTGATCAGGATCTTTTGTTCCTTTAACGATTTTTAGTGAAGTCATTACGGGACTAAAGATTTTTTCACATCATACATTTTATACAACGCTTATTAAAATGAAAAAGTTCTCTGAAACTACTTTTTCGATTTGATTAGCAACCCTATTGTGGCCCGGTCGTATTTATACTTCTTACTTATATAACGAGTTTAAGTCTTTGGTGTTAATTATAATTCCTAAATAATAACCATATTAAGAAATCAACACTTAATGTACTTGTAACTGTTAATGCTTCTCAAAATGGTACTAGGAGAACATAAATTATAAAAAGGTCACCAGTACCGACAACAGTCACTCGTCAGAATCATCCACTCCAATCGATTACACACATAAAAAGATCGATGAAGCCTTATCGTAATCCAAGAGCAACAACCTCACACCTAAGGCGAACTGATATTAAAGTAGTTGCAAGACCATATCAGCTGATAAAGTTATAATATTACTAAAGATAGTACTTGCAGTGGTCTCATTGTCTGATATTAACCAAGATTATAAGCTAATTGAATGAATCACGTATTACTCATATTAACTGTTTCTTAAGATTCTTTATTGCTCCGCAATTAACGAAACATCAGTGTATTATTAACCCAATAAATTTAATATATCGGTACAACCATTAGGTTTTGCATATAATCCAATCTTGTAGAAGTAGACGTATGTTTGAACTAAACTTGTTGCCGGCCAAAAACCGAACCACGTTAAACATTGCATGTCTGTAGTCTGTACACAAAACCTCGCTACAAACTTCAAAGCCGATATGTCAACAAGCATATAACTTTCCGCCGTATCGCTATATTAAATTACTCGTATTGTATTCTCGAATACGTAATACATATTTATAAGAACCGACGACGCATTCGCATCGCTTTTTCCGCTTACCCGTTGAGCTATAAATTACAGAGGCCTTTTTAATGTTCCATTTATGAGTAAAATATACGAGTCATTTACGTAGTAAATCTAGACTTTAGAGAGACATTGCAATGTGCTGTTAAATGAATATTAAAGATCCTACTTATCAATTTTAAATCTATAATATAAAAATGAATCGCAAAATGTGTTGTTTAGTGCATATCACGAAAACAGTAGAACAGATTTCGATGATTTTTTTAGAATATTCCATACGTACCTATGAGGGTTCTTAAGCAGAGAAAAGTATCTGTAAGGTATTAAATTACAGGATTGGTTCAGCGTTAATACATTTGTTAAAGTTCCTTAGATACATATATCGTATCACTTATTCACTATTAATTTAAAATTAAACATACCACGTCAGAACTCGTACAACAATAAGCATCCACGCAACACTGTGACCCTCATACTCATTAACCTCATCAGTTAATATATTCAAATTGCCTTTAACGGTTAACAGTTAGCACAATTAGGAGCGTCCTGATTGGTTCCCAGAACATTCACCTCAAGTTCAAGGATTCGGTGATGAGTGCGGCCTCAAATGTGGCACGCGCGGTAAACGACCGTCGCGACGCTAACTGTTTACATATTACTCATTTTTGACACGAAAATTAAGTCTTATCTCTAACACGTTTATAGATTTTGATACATATTTAACGTTAATCTATTAATAGATTATAGTCATCTTCTTGTTCTTTTATGACTTGGTGGCTTTTATAGGTCATTCCGTGTTCTAAATAGTCTTAACTTTTTCCGTTGTAAATCTATAGTAATCCGTCGTAAAGGTACTAGTGGTAATAATTTAGAAGTATTAATAAATAAGTACTTATTTAACGATTAAAATATAAGTTGAGTTGTTGCATTAGAGCCAAAGCTTTAGGTAAACAAGAAATTGACGAGTGACTAAAGCCCTTACCAACCAAACAACCTGATAAATCGCAAACAGAATCAAACGCTTGATTCGTCCAATTATTAACATACAAACATTTTAACAGCTAGTGAATTACAAATCGGGCACTGTCGCCTAACGGGTCGCCGACTTGTGACCTCTCGGCCAACGTAATAAGTGATTGATCTAATGCTATTAAAGAAAATATACTCGTCCATACACGAATCAAGTCACTCTGTTTTAAATTTAAGATTGACGCTTATTGATCGTTTGATATTATAACGTAAGTGATAGATTGTATAAGAATTTATTTTAGTAAGGATAGGGTCCATTTCCGCTTTTCAAACCTTTCGTATATTTTGACATAATTAACACTCTTACGGCCAAATACTCATACGCAAATTAAATTTAAGCACGCCTTAAAACTCGTAATTTTGACAGAATTGTATGGCGAACTGCCAAATCGGACAGGTTTAAATTGTACTTAAATTTAAGTTGCGTTTCAGTATTCTGGCATTAGGTTCTTTTAAAGTAGAAAGCTAGTACCAATCATTATATTTTATATTAGTCTATATTTTTCTATTTAATATAGCAGATATCTTGAGCAAAGCTCGCTATCAAATGACAAATGACTACTTATACTTGCCGAATTTATTTTCAATGTCAATGTTATCTCACAAAAGTTATCAATACCAAAACATATTTTACATTCTATCAATTCCAAGAATACTACTATTAAACACGTATCTTCCCCCGAATTTTAAATTAAATTAAGATAGTCTATTCATAAACTTTTATTTTATATAAAAATCCAAAGTCATTTCTGCGTCTTACTTTCTTTTTATCAATTCTAATATTGAGTGGTGCCGTGCCCTATCAATATTAGAAAACTATACAATCAAATTGGATATTATTACGGCCCTAGAAAGTGGATATCCTTCAACCATAGTAAATAAATATCAGTCTGAAATACAAACACGAGGCTTTTACACTGATTGCCTTAATCTAATTTTTATAAACGTTACCTTATTTCGTAGAGACAAAGGCTATTTTTATAAAACATGGAAAGGCTAGACGAATATCGGTCAGTGACCTTTATAAGCGAAAGTGTTATCCGTCACTTGTTGCTATGAAACGACAAAGCGGAAACGGAACCAATGGTTAATATATTAGTTCGATTATTCAGCAGTTGAAATATTGATAATTAATATAATCATTTTTGTACGAGTACCTATACTTTATAACATTTTAATAGCCCCTGTCCTAATAAAAGTAAATAAGTATATTGACGCAGAGTAAATAATATTATCTATAATAATGTTATAAGCTAAGCAAATGAGCTAACTTGGGAGTTAACTTGAATCCGATATAACGAGAGAACTTTACTAGCTTGAACGTTCATTACGCGCGAGGCACGGCTTAACAGACATTTTCAAGCAACGATCTAAGATGCAAATTTTTTAACTTTCGTTTAAAATCTAGGCATTACCACACCAAAATGTATACTTGTATACTATGTATACCAAAGCCAGCAACTGCCAAATACCTGAAACAGACAAAAGTCAAATTATTATAATATTTAAGTTACAGCCAACATGATAAAGTTTTACGTAGTTTGTGAAAATATAAATATAATAATATAGAGCCGATTTTTTCGTGCAATATTTCGAATAAAATCGGGTGAGGCTGTGCCGGGCACACGGCCGTTGGTTTTAACGTGAAAAAATTGAAATGAAAACAAGATTGACGCTGTTTTAACTGAGCTGACTATATTATAAGTGAAATATTCACACCACATTTTTGTTTCTAAGACTAATAGTTTTTTAATTATTAAGGTACGATGACATAGACCTTTTCGTTACGGTCCCCTTTTTAAACCTGATACCCGTATGTTTCGGCGCGATTTTAAAGACGTTTCACGACAAAACATCAGCAATAAGGGGATCGGACTTCACACGAGTATAAGACACAGTAAATAAAAATATAAAAATAATTAATTAGTATGACATAATAATAATAAAGCCTTTTAATTTTCCTTATCTCTTATATGATATGATACATTCAATAGATTATTAGTAAGTATTAGTATGACATAACGTTGTTTAATCAAGTTTAACGCGGTAATATAATCAATACGAGAAAGTACATCGTTCGTTATAGACTTTCACTCATTTTGCAACCGATACTCTAGCTATGCAACTGGCATGACAAAGAGATTTAAACGACACCTTTTCCTAGATCACGTTATATCCTTATGGAATTAATGAAGGAGGTAGAATATTGATGAGTTATATTATTAACAATGTATTTGTTTTCCTAGAGACCACGTACACGTTAGAAATATTCCTGTATTTTGAATTTAAACTCAAAACAATTGTGCATTTGCATTGATTAGTTGCTATAAATACGTCCGCACTAAGTCAATTCGAGTTTGAGTCGCTTATTTTTGAATACACGAAGTTATTCTTTATTCTTCAAGTTTTTCTCGTTAGGACCGAAGTCAGAAGCAAAAACAGCCTCAGTATTGCTACTAATACATCCGTGGACCATTCCTCGTCATATAATACTATGTATATCAATACAAATATGTATGATATTTCGTTAGTGTTTCACTAAAACCTACTGCATGGCTTGGCGCACTCGCCTCTTGCTAATACCCCAAAAACATCCTCTTTTTAATTTTAATTTATCCGCAAACATTTTTACGTCACGTTACGTTTCTATTAATATAAATAAAACATTGAAGATCAAATGTATATATAAGTATTAAGATGTGCTTTAATCACACTTTAAGTCTGGCATCTCATTAGCTTTCTGAAGAATACCTAATATAATAAAATATGAAATCGTTTCTAGAACATTCAGCTACTGGTTCTATATAGACGTGTGAGAACATAGGAAACTTCATTTATCATTACAACTAATGCGTGTAGTTCAATAACCCAGCTCGAAATACATTCGCACGTGTCGCCGTAGATTGCAATGTCCTTTTCCGGTACAGGATATGCTAATATGTTTTCAATAAAGATCTATTTATTATATACATATCATCAACTCTGTTAAATTCATAATTAAATTTCAAAGTTTTCAAGCTTACACGGTAAACTATTTTATGAATTTGAAAATAAAATAGGCATCTAGGTATACCCTTTTTTTAACATGAGGAGATATTTAAGCATACCTACAATCCCAGGGGCACAAATATAAGTTATTTTATCTATAGCCAGATGACGGGTAGGTAATATTAGACCCTGATTTAATACATAGGATACGTTTTATCCTGATTGTTTTCACAAAGCTAGTATATCCGCGCAACTCATTAAATACTGTCTCAATAATAAAAGTAATGTATCTTTTACTAGTTTGTTTATTTAATTAAGCCATTTACATATGACTACAAATTAATGTAGCAAATTTTTTGGGTTTTATAGTCAGTCGGTGTATGGATTCACCGACTGACTATAACAATCAGATCATTGATTTCATCTTCCACTTCCCAAACAAATGCAAAAACATACATCGAACGACAGCCATGATTCATAACTTGACTCATTGTTTCAATGTTTTTATACAACTAATCAAAATATGCGGACGGACGCTTCGTCACATTGATAGGTAGGTATTTAAAGGGCGGATATATCGGCTGGATAAAATATTTACAAGTCCGTATATAGAATGATGATCTAATTGATTATGATGATAAGATTATAATTTGTACATTTTAATCTTCCAAATTTATATTGTAGATATTACACACACATACATGTAGAATGTGTGTGTCCTATGTTTCTATGTACCGAAACGCATGGGCATTTTTGTGTATATTGAAAATAAAGTAACATTTTAAAAATTCAACAATCCTAGATACCATCAGAAATACAAATAAATAAACATTTCTATAAATTCTGTATGTTAACGTTTGTTTTTCATCTGACGGGGCTGCGGAAGAGTCCGACAAAGCACCCGTGACTCCGTCTAAACGCGGGTCAGTGCAACACCGTGGGGTTTTAGTCGGTTTGAGTCCGACATAACTTACTTTCTCACCCCCGGGATTATAGGCATGCGCGATCATTTCCCCACGGAAAAAAAATATTCTTCATAACAAATATAATATATTTTCAAAAATTAAAATCACAATGTAATAAATAACACGCTTTAATCTCCATGTAACACTATCTGCGCATGCGCAAATGACATGTGCTAAATTCATTAACGGGCACGCCATATGTTGTCCTCTTTGCAAAACATTAATGTTCCTCACATAAATATTTAATAACACATATTTTCACAGAGACATTAACTCTGGTGTATAAGAAACCATTGATTTATGAGACATTTAGTGCTTTTTAATAACTTTGAATATGAAGTTCGATCTATAAATTAACATGAGGAAAAATATTTAAGTTCAAATCTAAAATATTTCAATCGTAATCAGTATATTACTTATTGTAACAAATAATAATACACAGTAAAGAATGGGCTTGATATATACTAAGTCTTCTTATTTTTTCATTAAGAATAAAGAAGTATATAGAAGGATTAAGAACAGACATTTTGCCGCGTAACAAATGTAATTATTCAGAAAGCTCGCACAACGTTGTGTACATAATACAAATTAATCAACTTAATGGTAATGTTTATTATTAACTACTTCCAAATTTCTATAATATAGTTATTCTGTATAACAAAGGTCATAGACTTATCTATAATAAATCTATATAATCTATATCGAAGAGCGAACTGTCCGATTCTATTTACATACAATGCAATCAGTCAATGACTTCGCGACCTTTCCTATCAACTTCGAACAACATTGGTTCACCACACACAAGGCAACGATGACATGCGTTATTATGAAATTGCTCATTATTCAAGGAGAACATTATTATATTGAATATAAATATTATAGATAATTGACACATTATTTAGGGCCTATAGGGTTCGCTATCTCATATAGTATAGTAAATTCAGTAAACTACAAAAGTATATGAACAAATTAAACATTACAACACATCTCAACACTAAAAGATTTTGCTAGTTGTCTTTGATTATTTATTGAAAATTAAATATTTATTTTTAAAATATTTTAGTCTCCAGATAATTTTGTTTCCTAATGTGTTAATTTACTTTTGAAGCCGACTATGAGAACGAAAAAAAAACTATAAATGCTAAAACAAACGTACTTCATTTGCTCTTCAACAAGGTTCGTAAGCTCCTAATGAGGCAAACATTATTTTGTAAAAGCTCTAGAATGTTCCATAGCCTTCTACAAACATTGTTTACTGTATAAATGTTATTCTATCATATTTAAATCTCGTTGGCAAACAAAACAAACGAATGTGTACAATCACGCAACGCTTGCTCTACCTAGTTGCTATTTATTTTAGCGCCAGCTAATTAAATCAAATGTCTAATGCTATTAGATTTGCGAAACGACTTACTTCATACAATAAAACTAGCGACCCGGCCCAACTTGGCTCGCATATTATGATGAAAGCTATCCTATCTTTTAAGTTGGAACAAACAACACACGGAGTGCGAATTTAAATTAAAATCGGTTTAGTTTTTAGGAGTCAATCGCGGACAAACAACGTGACACGTAATTTATATTAACGTCTTATAGGCACTATAAGCAAGACGTTTTAGGCCTGCTTTTATAGTAAGGCATCCCATAATTTAGTCCCTTATGTCAGAAATCCTTTCCGTTTCCAATATCTTAAAAGCCGGCAACGCGTTTACGGGGCACTTGGCTTTGCGACTGTTCCTTTGGTGGAGGTGGTGACTTACCATATAAATAAATTCACCCAGAATCGTTTAAAACATAAATATGACAAGTCTTGTATGTTGTAAGCTCTGACTTGATTTTTATTTAAAAAGTTTACTTTAAAAGTCAGTCGCGGTACGCATAAGTTACGACCCAAGTATCGAAATCCTAAACCCACATTATTATATCAAGCAGTGAACGGTCATTTATCGCTAAACTGCAACAAGAGCCCGGCGTTACTCGGAACCAGTTAGCGTCCACAAGCGTTCTCACGACAAACACCATTATATTAACGACCGTACTTGTTCAGTAAAGCCTTGCAAACGAGTAAGTTTGTCCCTGGACCGTGCTATGCAGTGAAGCCGCATTTATAAAGTTAATGTGGACGTCAACAGAAAATGTTACATTACTACCTACACATAGTAGAGTCGTTTAAGCTAAAAAAGTTTGTACAGAGAAAAAACATTAGATTCCCGAGACAACTAGCTTATCAGAGTCCTATAATTTTATTGTCATAAAGTGTCCTGTTATAAGGAGCTATTTGATTAAAATAACAATAGTTATATTTAGGCATAATATGTGTTAGGTCAACTTGCAATCGTAGTTAAAGAATAATAATAAATAATCTTGACTATTGGGTTCCTTCGGACATTCAAATACAAGCAGTTAATATCGCAATGTAAAAGTATTGGTAATTAAACACGAAACTTCAAACACACTGTCACTGGTATACCTACATTTTAAACAAATTCTATAACACCCTTAACGGTGACTACCACAATATGAAGGTAAAATTTTTAAAGTAAATCATTAATCAAATGTTGCAGCAATGACAATGATAAGAATATTATAAATCTATAATTCATTTATAGACTCTTTCAACTACTTTATACTACTTTATACTCAGTACTCCAGTATAAAATAACATTTTGCTTTAAGTACTATTGTTGCTACAATCAATAAGTACTTACCTACTCAAGGCACAAGTAGGAACCCGCATTAGTTACCAAGTTGATCTTATACCATATAAATTGACCTGCTTCAAATCTTAATAGGGAAAACCCGTATTACTGTAGCACTATAGAAATTCGGTTGGGCCCTTAGTTTTATAAATACTTGTACCACATATCGCAAGACTGATATAATAATTTTACATACAATTAATATTCTCAGAACAGATAGGAGAGTCATTGACTTACAGCAACATCGTTTGCAGAAGACAAAAAAGCGTTTATCACAGTCTGAACAAAAGCACCTATTGTTGATGCGACTAACGGCCTTTTGTGCCTGACCTGATAGATCGCTCACAATGGATTTATGTTCGCAAAAAATGCTGTTTCGGGCTACATCATACGAGGCTAGAGAAACTAATTACAATTCGGCAATGTAATGTTTTTCTTGTTACCTATCAAATATGTTATCACTATATACTGTAGAAGGATAACACAAGGTTAACGGAAGTTGTAACCAATTAGCAGAACACCTTGTGACATCAGTCATTTTATAAGAATACCAAACCTTATCTTAGATCCTTGTTAAGAACTAGGACATTACAGTAAACACGTTCTGCGAAGGCCCCCGTGACGCCTACCCGCCGCGGTATGACGGACACACATAACCATGGGTATCCTATGAGATTATTTTTTAAACCTGATGTTAAGTGATGTAGCGGTAACGGTGACCTATTCACTCTCCTCTTGAAGATTCCGAAGGTGTATGTATCGGGGAGAATTTCCCTACTCTATAAAATAATATACACGTGGTTCGGTTCGAGTTTATAATCCCATATCCAATGAAACTTCGCTAGTCTTTGCCATCATAAAATTCCTCGTCACAAGCGATGGAATGGGTTTTGGCACGCGAGCTGGCATTCCGTATAAATACATCAGCATCTAGATAAGACCCTGCGGCGGACTGCTTTATAGGTACTATTACCAACTTAGCTGAGTGAACTCCGCTACTGATTTGTTAAGTTATTATAGTTGAATAAGTATATTTATAAAACTTATTAGTTCTGTCCTATTAGTGACACAATATTTATAAGTTTTTTTTTACCGTTTCTCTAATTTATACTGTTGAAAAATATAGTTATAACTATTTTTCTTTTCAAAAACGCAAATTTTCTCATTCCGTTCGGAGGAAAATACATCAATCCTCCTCATATAAAACTAAACTTTTAAATCTGTATATATTCTTCGTAGGAAAACATATTCCCTATGTTAATATTATAAAGCAGCTTGAACATATCTCACACAAATCCTATCTATACATACAAATTATGTATATTATCAAACAGTGGCTGCGGTCGTGGGAGTCAGACCCGATGTGCCGTGCAAATCGCTGATCGTACATTATCACCGCTTCGTAGACGTGCTGTAATAGGCCGTGTTCACATACATATAGCAACATAATACACATACTAGTAGTTCACTACATAAGTATATTCACACATTATATTAACATTAAAACATTACTGTGTGACAAATAATCATATAATTAGTAATTTTCAAAATACAGTGAAATTCAATTTAATTTTTCAGAAGAACGTAATTCTTTCTAAAGAAATACACTTGTGGGATTTAATGCATAATTGAAATTTTACCCGATAACTATGTATTATACTAAATTCAACTACGTGTAAATGTAGCTAACTTTCCATTATATAAACTCTTTGCATATGTATTTAACACAACTATAAACTTTGACCCACAAAACAATTAAACAAAATGGCTCATAGATAATTCTAATTATTACCACAACTAATTTAAAATTCAAATGACTGTCTTAGTCGCTTAATTGTTTTCAATTATATTATTCGGTAAACGCCCTCTGATGACATACGACCGAAATTTGCATGTGTTTATACGTGACTTGTTGAAAAAACATATAATATTTCAATGGTAATTCGTAACATATAGCTGAAGCGTTTATTTCTTGAACCCGGTAAGTACTTTTGAAGAACCACTTTTTAGACTTAATAAAACCTTTTCGAATGATAGTAGCCATCAAACATTACCTTTCAGCCAAAACATTACCTTTGTCTGCGCAACGTGGCTAAACAGATGACTGTTAATAAAAAAGACACATACAATATAGACTCTTTATTCTATGCTCATACAATTACCCTTCATATATAAGTAAGTTAAGATTAATTTCAAAGTATTTCTATCTAAGGCTGCTCTAGAAATAAGTAAGTATTGAAACCGCGACCAATCGGCGACGCTCGCGCTTGTGAAAGCGTCTCCGAGTGAAACTCAGGATGTCGCCGAAAGGAGTTCGTGATACTTTGTCGGTGACTATTGATATTACCAACTTCTTTACGATTTACCTACTTATACCTAGTTGTAATATACCTATTTATAAGTACAGAGTTACTGTCTGACTGTCTCTCCATCACGCTAAAACTAATGAACCGATTAGAATTTAGAACGAAATTTGGTACACAGATGGTGTAGACTCTAGAGCCTGAGATAAAACATAGGCATACTTTTTACTGAAAAGAAGGATTAAAAGGGGAGGGGGGTTAAAGTTTATATGAAAGTCCACGCGGACTAAGTCGCGGGCAGCAGCTAGTAATAGATAAAATTACGCGTAACGTCAACCACGTTCGTTTTTGTTTTATATTTCACCTAATTAATTGTTAAAGAATACATTTATTATTTACAAAATGAAAATCATTTTATTATTTAATCCGGCCAGGATTAGCGGTTAACACCTTTCCGAATAAAAGATTAAATTCAATGTTCGATCCTTATGATAAGATAAACTCATAACTGGAAACGATAACAATTTTATTATTTATCTTTATTTTATAAATCTATACAAGATAAATATGTTCTCTATACTAGCTTGAGCCAACGGCTTTGTTCGTCCAGAAAAGTAAACATATATTATGTAACACGGGCTGAACTTTGAACCTACTACCATTTTAACATTTTTTCCTTTCGACATCTCTAAAACCATACTAAAATGAACAAAAACGCATTTTAATATTATATAAGTAGGGATTTGTTTATCTCAAAACAATATAATTACAGCAATCTACAAACTAATTTGTTGATATAGCTTCGCTAGGATAGCTTATCAAAATAACAAGTTTGTTTTACATAATTACATACAGTAATAATATAATTATAATAGTTATTTTGAGTAACTGAACAAACACTTTGTTAGATTAATAATAATCTATACAAGTGTAATTATTACACAATACATACTAGATATATGTATTACTTTAATACTATTTATTTATTTATTTGTAATTAGCCGCGGCCCTCGGATTTACTTGTATTTATTATTATTGTATTACTGACATAAACCTTCCTCTTGAATCACTCTATCTGATAAAAAAATCGCATTAAAAAAACAAAGTCGCGAAGAAAGTGACTTTGTTTTATACTTTGTATTTGTCTTGTACATACTTAATAATAATAAGAAGATACACGGAAAACTAACACACTTAAATATTTACAGATTAAACTTATTTTTAATTAATTATATTTACTTAAATGAGCTGCTTTTAGTCGTGTACACAAGATTCACTAAAGAAAAATGTCCTTAAATTTAATAAACAGGAGCCTAATTTAAAAACAAAACAGTCGCAGATAAATCTTTGTTAATTTTGTGTAATCTTTATTAGTCTTAGTCACGCGCCTGACGCTTGTTATGTCGTGAAAACAATTGCAACAACTTTTAAAACCGACCACAATTATTCATAAGTAAATTATCCACACCTATTCGTACTTTATTAAAACTATTTTATAAGTTGTATGTTTTAGTTACAAAATATGTAAAGTATCCTATTTTGTTCTTCTTCTTCACTGAAAGAAACCAGGGACAAATGCGAAAAGTATGATATGTAGCGACTGCTACTAATGCGTCGAGTTCTGAATCGCACATATTATGGTATTTATTCGAGACTGAGCATAATATACACATTTACTTCTTGACGAGTCAGTCAGTTGTTCAATTGGCCGATAATCCTCTGTTTGGTTCAGACGAAAGTAGCATCTCCTCTTCCCCTACACTAGCATAGAAAGATTTACGTTTACCTAAGCAGAAAAAAACCATATACTCGTACATAGACAACAGCCCTATATGAGATACTATTTTTGTCTTCACACAGGCAACACTTAAGCATCCGTCAGTGATTCCCTCATCTGTCCAGGATCAGTCGCGCGTCCGGCGATCAAAAGCCGAACGTGTAAACAATTGCAACCATATGAATCGTGTACATTATCTGTTTACTTTAGTCGCCGTATGCGGGCCAAGACAGCCATACACGTATACATCGGTACTAAATGGAATGTGCTTTATATCCTTTAAATGTTTATAGCTAAACATATGAGTAAGCTTCTCTTGCCATATTATTGGCGTTAAATCAATATTCCTATAACATTATTTCGGAAGAAAATTATGTCGTAGTCGTGGACAAAGTTTAAGTCAAAAATTCTAGATTCAATAAGATATCAAATATCTTCAAACTTTGAAAATATATTAAATTGGATGATTAATATAGACTATAAACATGTTGTGTAAAATTCCTACATGATAACCTCTGTTGAAGATTGCGACAGACAAAATTACCCTTATTAAGGCGGCGTATGTCGACAAAATGATATTAAAGCTAATCATACAATAACGTGCAAACGCTGCGCGTATTTTATAATTTCGAAGATATGACCCTTTCCTGAACGAGGGACGATGGACCAATTGTTCAACTCACTGAACAGGAGATAGGATATACCCTAAAGTTTTGACGTTGAGAACTTGAAAATATCTTGAGCGCAATTTAAAAGAAGCGGTTATAAGCAATTGGGATCTTCATTCTTTTCATTAATTTCAGTCTTTCATTTCTTGATTAAGTATATTTTTAACTAAGTATATCTCTGAAGCTTAATCAGTTACAATTTATCAGCTGTTTGATTGACACGCTCCTAATTAATTAATCTAGTTTATGAACACTGATAACAAAGAACATAATACAAGTAAATAATTGCATTATGACATCACCGTTTTAAAAATAACTAAAGCATTCTAAACCCAACGGTTGCTAATACGATAGCTCTAAGATCTTGTCACGTAGGTATTTGCACACTCATTTGTAAACAGAATTGCTATTTTTATAGCGTTCAATATATTACTACAAAGTGTTGCATTTAGTGCAAAACTATCTATGTTAGTTAAAACAGTTACAAGAGAAATAACACAGAACAGTATATGGAAAAATTATACTAGAATGTCAACACATTTGCAGTCCGTAAATCTTCCGTAGGTCCTTTTCGGTAACAAATATCTTGATGTACGAAATTACGACGGCAGACTCATTCCCATCGCATGACCAATCTTAGTTATACAAGATTTGTTTAAATACAGCCACGATGAAGCCAAGATTTTGTGGACAGAGATGTTTTTATATACTTTTTATGTGGTATTTTTAGCTGTATAGCCTATTTCAACTAGTGACGTCACTGGACCAACTCAAATCGTACAAAACAGATTTCGGCAGTACATTCCATACAATATAACATCAAATTACAGCTATCGTTTTATCAGCTGATAAAGTGTAATATAAAAGCAATTTATAAATGTTTCCTTTCGTCAGACAACAGCCTAGTTCACTGAATGACGTCACCGGAGCCGCTCGCATCGTATTGCCGAGTACAAAACAGATTTCGGATGTGTCAGTTATACGAGATTGCTTCAAATTACACCCGCGGGGGACTGTCTAATCGCCGGCCTTCCGTGGACGCGCGACACGCCGCTGTTGACGAATTACAGCCATTCCGTCTCTTTGTAGCCTACGTAGGTACTGTTATAATGGATTTTATTGTTCCGTATAAACGGTCACGGTAGCTCGCTTGTTTTGCTTTGTTGAGGTTTGACTTGCAAAAATGTGTTTTCGAACCAAAACTGCTTAAATCCTAATTCTTATAGATAAAATTAACTTCAAAACTCATTACGATTATCCTTTACATAAAAAGTATCCAGCTACATATATTATCTAAGTACTAGCTGTGCCCCACGGTTTATTAGGGAAATAAAATTGTGTATTTTACCACAACAAAACGTAGCCAGGGTGTCACTTAACTCCATACCAAATTTGATTAAAATCGCTCCAACCCCTTAGACGTGAAGAAGTAACATACACTTACACTCACACACTTACAAACTTTCGCCTTTATAATATTAGTGTACCTAGATAAGTAAAGTGCTAGTACCTAGTGGGGTCCATTCGTATATCGCCCGGAAATCGATTGACTTGCTAACTCAGTCACTTCCCAGAGTGAATCGAACTATAATTCGCAGTGTCTCGATACAAACTTGGTTCCGTGTACGTAATGTTATTGGTTTATAAATTTATTCGGTATTGACTCTTCCTTATGCAGTTGATTCGAATTAAAGACGATAAGATATAAAAACGGGTTTACGAGACGTTGTAAAGTAATGTTTTGTCAGCTTTTTTTAAATAAAGCTAAAATAATAATATAAAGGAGAGCGTAATAATCAATTTTAAATAACTTATTATTTTTAAAAGCTGATCTTTGAAACTACGGACTAGACTGCGAATTTATATTTTTTGAAATGATAGCTATATTCAGAGGAGTGTTATTTTTTAAAACGGTCATACCATTACCGAAACGGAGCGAGGGAAGATTGGTTGAAGGAAACCAAAAATAACGAATATATACTCCTTGCCCCCTGATGCTCAATGTTGTTCCATTTCGACATAAAGCTATTTTTTACTACGTTCAAATACCTGGTTATGCTCATGGTAAGAAAAAAATAACACAAGAATGCAGTAATTAAGGAAACGCCGCTTAGTAGCCAGACAAACGCCCAAATGTAAACAAATGAGTCAAGATCACTTCACTTCCGATAATTATTATGATTTTCTCACCGTTTTTCCTTAACACGGACGCGTATGGTTTAACAATGGCGCGTAACGTAATCCAATACATTGTAAGCGATATTCCGTTCGTTATTGTTTTGTGGTGATCAGATCGTTAACAATTTCTTTCCTTGCTATTAGTAATACATTTTATCCCTATAATAATTACTTTCTACGGGTAGGTACACACTCATTTTTCACCATTTCACAAGGTAAATGAAGTACCTTGCATTTTATGTATATCGTCACTCCAATAAAGAATACGTTTGAACTAACTACATTTTTATACATATACGGAACAAACTAGCAGACGAATGACGTAATGGAACCCGCTCTGCAATGACCAATAACCACTTGTAGAGCCTAAACTTTCTTGGAGTAAAGACCCCAAAGAGATTTATGTTAAACAACTACCATTTCCATTATGAAAAGTCGCGTAACTCCATATCGATACACGCAACACGCATTCATCATATATACGCATTATATCCAGTATCTACCTATTATCGTGATGTCGGTCATCGACCGTGAGAAGTAGTTCGATCTCCGCTAACGGTTACATTGCGATTAACCATCGTTTAACTGCCGATCCACTCGGCGAAGTAATGATACTCAATTACACTGAATTATGTGTTTAAATGTGCATGTACGAGCACGGCGTTATACATTACCGTCAGATAAATTTAATTGAACTTGATTATTGATTTCGTATTTTACTAAGGCCAGGTCACGAATTATGTTCAAAGTTAAACGAGTTTTTTTAATAAATAAATCACGTTTATATTAAAAACAACAATATATATGTTATTTTATATTCCTTGAAAGGATCTTAAGATTTAATTAAAAGGCAGAAGAGCAAAAATTAAAAATATGATAAGGATCGTCTTAGTCATTATGCGTAGTGTACTACGATGCTCATATAAGTAAAGGCAGTCACGGACACCACAGAGTATCTTAGCACCGCATCTTTTAAAGTAACAACAATCTCATAATTCGACCAAGAAATAATATCTTCTTACTTGATACTTAACTTAGATTTAGCTTAGATTTTACTTATTTTGCGACAAAATGCACAGCAAAGCAAACAATTGTCAAAGCTACGGTACACGAGTAGCGGGCTAACGCGCGGATAAGCCGACAATACACCTCGTTAGGCACTGCACAGCTATGCAAAACATCCACCCGGCCTAACGATATTAAGTCCTTTCTATGAAACTTTGAACAATATTTTTACACGTGCCTTCAGTGACCTTAATTTGATTCACGTAAAATAATCCTTACATTTTTTATGTATTTACTGCGTATAATAAAGCTACCTATCGGACACCACACCTCTGAAACTTTAGTAGACTTCAATTAATTAAAAATTCAAAGACACGAACAAAGCTTGAAGAGAAGATAACAAGTGAATTATTTTTAATTTCGCGGCATTTGCTAAAGCTAAATTTAAAACGTCATACAAACGAATCTGTGAACTAAATCCAATTAAACACAGCGAGTCTCATGATTTGCAGTGGCGGTTTCACGACTAGTTCAACCACGAGGTAATGAAGTAATCTGAGGCGAAACTCAAACATTAATTGCAAACGGCCACATTCCACGGAGCAGAGCTTGCATTATCTAGCTTAATTCTCATTAAATTCGAACAAGGCATTGCACTTGCTTCCCAAACAAAGACCTTATTAGTTGCGAGTAGAATTTATGCAAACGCACAAGACAGCCGTGACCTCGATTGGCAGAACATTGTTTAAGTCTTTACACAGTTATTTTATTACGTACTAGCGTAACGAATGCAAATCGAGATGCTTCAATATGTTTATTGTTTCTTGCTTATATAAAAATTATTAAAAGGTCGTGATAATGATGGTCGTCACGTTTAAACAATCACGTAGCTGACACGGACATATAATATTATGTGTCTATGAATATGTGTTTCTCTCATGTCTATTTGGCTAGTACAGTAGTTTTCGTAGAAAATTACTTTTTGGAGGAAACCACCCAAAACTTAGTCTATAGGAAAAGTTTATGTTCGAATTTCATATGCAGACGTAATCGTGGAACAATTCAACCTTTACCCTTCGGCATTGTAAGACTAATCGGCTCTTTTAAAATTTACTAGAAAAAAAGTAAATCTAATAGCTAGTAATATAGGTCATTTATTATAAACTACATCTTACAAGAAAATTTCTTTACACATTTTCAGACATAATAGGCTTTGCTTGTTCTCAAGTCTTAAAGCGGCTAAGTACAAAAACATGATTACTTGCCGTAACCCTAATAATTATAATATCCTATGGCTTCAGTATTAAAACAGACAATTATGTAATTTTACAACAGTTTTCCATTAAACAATTCACTCTTTTAGAGAATACTTAATTCTTTTGATAATTAGCAACATTAAATTATTTCTTGTATTGTATCTATGAGGCTAGAATTCAGCCTTAGGGGCTTATTCTTGGGACTGAAATTTTAATTAGAATAGGGTCAATAGCGTGTATTTGTAAAATTGTGGGAAATTATTTCGCGGTCTATTTAACCAATTTTGAACAATTTATTAGACATACAAGTTTTGCAAGTTCCCCATCAGTAAATTAAAAGTGTAAAAAAATACCCCAAACGAAACTGTTGGGTACAGTTGGGAATAAAAGTGTAACTCATGTTAAGTGTACAGGGTAGATATTAATATTACGTATACAATTTAAATACAATATTCTTATCATATGAACCGTCCTTGCGGTCAGCCCTTACCAGCGCAAACGCATCAAATTACGTTTGTAGGTTATAAGTGAGTCAGTCGAAATACGATCAAGGTTTTTTAATACAGAAAAACTGCTAATACGTATTTAAATGGAGGGATATGGCCGTGGTTAGCCAGTATTGTAGTTTTTCTTATAGATACTCATATTTATGATGGTATTGCGTAAAAATTAGCCTACCCTGTGTGTTTTTATAAAAGTAAGAGTTACAAATTTAGTTATACGATTACACAAAAGATTCTTTCACAAAGGATTAAGAAAACGTGCGTAATCAGCCTGGTAGTGACGTCATAACTGTGCCAACTTTACAAAGCGATGCATTTGCATAACCAATGTTTTAATATGAGTCACGCACTTCGCTCCATACACAAGTATATTACCGAATTAACTTCCGTAAATACGAGCGCGATAATGTTATATACACAATCTCTTTGTTTCTGTACATTACGACCTCTTGAAACTACATTTATGTTAATTTTATGTCTGCAAAAGCGGCCAGTTACCAGTATTCCGGATAATGGGATTATTTTTAAACAAAGACTGCGATCTTTTTGTTTTTAAACCTTCTCTTGCAACAAGCTGAACAACCGATGAAAAATACACCTATCTAATTAGAAACATCTGTTATATTATGTAGGTTATATTTACCTATATATATACTTTCTGAATGAACCACATAAGTAATTACCAAAATATTGTCCCGTAACGGCCGGCCGGAGCACGCCTTTGTTTACCCGTAATTGCTGGAGTATGTTTGGCATGTATTGTATGTCGCTTTCCGCCGTACAGAAAATTCTTTTATAAACATACATAGGTCAGACATGTTGATATGTTACATTGCTTGTAATCAGTTTGTATGGAAATAATTTTACATTGGTTAGATGTGATCTTTTATAACATTAATTTTGCACTAGTTTATTATACTGAATCGAAAACATTTATAGTAATGAAATGGTAAAGAAACAAGCTACAGAGACATCTTGTTAAACAAATTATTTTTCCTGCACCTCATCTGCACATCAGTACAAACAATTCAACCCCTTATCTGTCCTATATATAAACATAAGATAAATAATTAGAGCATATTTATAAAGAAATATTTAAGATCAATATGACATTTGTTTTCAGACACATCATCAAGGTACGCAGTTTAATCCATCTTTTAAGAATGTCGCACAAAACCCGTTATGCTAATGACATATTCCTCTTTTGTCGATCGCCATAAATCGTAGTTGGATACAAAACAATGTGAGAATATATAAAACCTACCTACTGTCTGTGTGTCTATACATGGGAGACACGCTTAAAGGACAGCATAATTAAAGTAACATTTCATAAAATGTGGCCTGCCTAATCAATATAAGACTGAAAATTTAATTTTAATAAAAATTGCTCTGAATGTTATTATATTTTCCGTATAAAATTTCTTAAATATTTTCAAGAATCATATTTTCTAGTGATAATATCTATATCATAAAACTTAAATATTCAATATCATAATTGATACTTTTTCTGTACATAGCAAACATTCAATATTTTCCCTTAAATTTCTATTACAATAATCCAATACTGTTTCTATAATTTTACAGTACAATTTAGTTAACATTCTTTGAAATCTGAACAATGTCATAACAAAGTTTTTTTAGTCTTTTCTTAACAACTTTTTCACTGTATAAAATAATAATAATAAGTGGTACAATGTGTTAATCAACATTAAATTGTTCATCAAATTTAAATGAAAGGGCTTTTAATTAAGTAATCACTTTTGATGCTAGACAAACCACATTGAGATACCAGTGCTGATATAATAACTGATACTATTATAATAAAACATGTTTTGTTTCATATTTAAATAATAACCAGCCCTAATTAATAATAACTCAATATGATAAACACATTAAGATGTTTAATATTTATATTGAATATCACAAACAATATTTTGACTACTAGTAATAATCAAACACTGATTGTTTATCTTATCTGAGGTCACCACAAACTTTTCACAATAATAATTGTTTCAATCATATTATTTTTTTTAATAACATACTCATTTAAAAGATCACATTTATGGTAAAACTCTTATATTCTCTTGTAACTTGTGACAAAACCAACTAGAATTAAAGAGAAATGTACATTTTGCCTTCTTAGCCGGCATACGCGCCTGACGCCACGATTGAATTTAAAAGGACGAAAACACACAATTTAATAATTCACAAACGTTACATATTGTATTCATTCAAGTTATAAAAAAAATATTGTAATCTTAAAGACCACAAATCTTTCTGTTTACAAAAACTTACTCGTTAAATAATAAACGGCGACCATGTCAAGAGCACTTACCTTGGGATGCAATTGGATGGAGTCCTGTCCACCTCCCAAGCTGCAAAAAGCTTCATAGGAACAGGTTTGGATGCATTAGTCATCTTTTCGGATTTATTTTTCTCGGTCATTTTAAATCAGCGCTAACACAACTGGGTACAACTTTCACAACACTGCACTTATGTGTCGGTATTAACTTGCATTGTTATTTAATCACTAAACATAACACTATATTCATTTTTATTTTATCGCTGTATATGTATGACTACGATAACAGCAGCTCAAGCACAATAATACTCAATATACTCTCATGCCGCGCGGCTCATACAAATCGAACTAACGGAGTTAAAGTGCGAACTGCGAACGCCTCAACGCCACTCGCCAACCGCGGACAGATAGCGTTCGATACAATTTTGACAGATGTCATTGTGGTGTTGCCAATATATTCAAAAAATTACAAGCTGTATAAAACTATGATACTGTTCTGTGATATTAATGATACAACACAGTACATAAAATGAAAACCTTATGGGTACGTATTATACTAACTAGGTAAGTTATGATTTTTCATACTAACCAATTGAAGAATCAATAATATTAATGTTTTAAGAACACACTTAAGTATGCAGTGAAAAAAATTTGAATTTTCAAATGAACTTATATAATCAGACAGTATATCAAAAACGTTAAGACGATTAGTAGAATTTAAAGTAACATTGAATATTTGGAAACGGTCCGTTTCCATAACACCACTCTAAGCGCTACGCCTTGCATCACAATACTTGGCGACGATATCTCCAATGACGTAGAGTTTCGCGTTCATTTGGAGGGCAAGGCAAAGCTAGCTTTAGCTCAATAGAGCAAAACAATACATCAGGCCTGATCACTTACTTTAGCTTTATAAAGCTCAGGTATGGCCACATATGGAGTACTGTTCTCCTCTCTGGGCTGGGGCACAGCAGTATCATCTCCTTCAACTCGACCGCGTACAACGAAGAGCATTGCGAATCATCGACGACCACACTCTGACTGATCATCTAGACACTCTGACGCTACGCAGAGACATCGCATCACTCTGCGTCTTCTATCGCCTATATTATGGCGAGTGTTCTGAGGAGTTGCATGAGCTGATTCCTCCTGCGCAATTTCACTATCGCAGCGCTCGACATAAATTGAAATATTATCCTCACCACCTGGATACCCGGCGATCTACTACTGTGCGGTTCTCTCAAAACTTCCTGCCGCGTACCGTCTCCTTATCGAACAGTCTTGCATCGGAGGTGTTTCCATTTGAATATAACCTTGAGACATTTAAGAAAAGAGCATATTCCTTCCTGAAGTCTAGGCCGGCAACGCTTTCGTAAGCCTCTCACGGGTGTTTATGGGCAGAGGTGGTTACTTTTACCCTTCCTGCTCGTTTGTCCGCTTTTTTGATAAAAAAAATATTTATTGCATTATCAACATCACATATAAATTAGTATTTCTTTTTTTCACAACATAATGATATCTCACATATAAATTGAAATATTTATTTATTATTTTTGAAACTGGGTGCTAATTAAAAAAATCCAAATTTATTTCAAAAAATTTAATAAAATAAAACATAAAAAAGTACATAAAATAATAAAAAATATGTGTAATAATGGAATGGCACACAAATTATTTCACTAA
>JADANM010005263.1:6034199-6071909 GCA_026213755.1 Eurema hecabe | reverse complement strand
TGCGGATGACGGCAAATGATAGATGGGGGGCGGTGTTTCAAAATTGACGTCATTCTTATTTATTTATTTATAGTTTATTGTTCACGTACAAAAAGATTATTTCTAAAAAGAAATTTCTTCCAGCACACCTAGTAAGTGAGACTGCAAATGTGAGAGGCGGCTAAGGCGCGTACAGTACTAAAATAACTGATAATACACATACATAATGCAACATAGATGTACACAAATACAGTAATAACTACAGATAAAATACTCTAACAATAATATTACATATAATACTAGCTGCCCGCCGCGGCTTCGCCCGTGGTACTTACATGTATTATACATATAAACCTTCCTTAAGAATCACTCTATTAAAAAAAACCGCATCAAAATCCGTTGCGTAGTTTTATCTATAATCAAGTGTTTTAATCATTAATACCCTATTTTTCTCAAATCAGCAATGTTTTAATTTTGTCAAACTGGTAATGACGTCAATTTTGGGAGAAGGGGGGAGTCATTACGAAATGACGATAGGAGGATTGTAGGGGGGGGGTCTAAAATCTGAAAAATCGATGACGTAATTTATGGACGGCCCCTATGTATTACATTAATTTATTAAACATTTCAGTATTCATTACAAGATTTAGTCAAAAACAATATTTTTATTACAAAAATATTATTATTAACTTAAAATAGTGGTTGATGTATTATATACAGCCACAGGGCATGTTTAAATATTTTAATTTATTATTTTCTACATAGAAAAATTACAGTCCAAACAGTATTTTAGCCAGCATATCAGCACCCAGAAGAAACAAGTTTTCACAAACTCATTGGTTTTAATTCTAAGTTATTATGTATTAATAAAACACAGATATACACATGTCTTTTATTGTTAAAAAATAACAAAATATAACATATTCTTAAACTATGTATGTTAAGAAAAACAATTACAACATAACGTTCAAAGAAATTTTATAAATGAACACTCTCTAGTTATCGCATAATTTTATTACGCGCATGAAAGTGATTTCAAGTTAACAATATACTAGTGTAACATTCATGTAGACTGAGGGAATACATAAATTATACATAGCACAAAACTTAACAAACTTTAAAAAATGCACAACAGTTTTTTTTAAATTCCGGTTTACCACATGGTAAAAGAGGTTTAACAAGGTATTTTAAGTTTTTTTTTATTCTTCATCAGTGACGTCAGGCTCAGCTTTTTCATCTTCGCTGATTTCAGCTACGTCGGGTTCCACTTCTGCTTGTGTCTCGCGAATTACCTCGGGACTTTCTGGTTCTTCAATTATTGGTTCTGCTTCTTCGACTGGAGCCTCCCTGGAATTTATACATATATTTAGTTTCGGTTATATGGTATTTATTATTATCAGAATTTTTAATGCTTCTTACGCTGATTCTTCATCAACGACGTCAGCAGCGGAACCACTTCGTGATAATTCCTCCAAGCGAGCAGCCGCTAACTCAGATTCTTGTCTTGCAATTTCAGCTAGTTCAGCGGCCTGAGAAAAGCAAATTTATATGAAACAGTTTATAGCATTCCTCTTGATCTTTCCTACCTTCCCTTATTCTTAATACATATGACTTGAATCCGATGCAGATTGTTTGAAGTAAAACAACTCCAACTAAAACTATGAATGAATTACTTTATTTAATCTAAGATTTGGTTTTTGAAATTACCTGTCTTGCAAGTTCAGCTTCACGTTCTTCTTGAGCTTGTCGTTCTAATTCGGCCAGTTTTGCTAATTCCTCTTGTCTTCGCTCTTCCGCTAGCCTTTCCTCTTCGGCTAATCTAGATTCTTCTGCTAATCTCGCTTCTTCTGCTAACCTGGCTTCTTCAGCTAATTTAGCTTCTTCTGCCAGTCTAGCTTCTTCTGCTAATCTCGCTTTTTCGGCTTCTTCTGCAAGTCTGGCCTCCTCAGCGAGTCTAGCCTCTTCTGCTAATCTGGCTTCTTCGGCGAGCCTCGCCTCTTCGGCTAGCCTTGCTTCCTCTGCCAGACGAGCTTCCTCAGCTTTGCGCGCTTCCTCAGCGAGTCTCGCTTCTTCGGCTAATCTAGCTTCCTCAGCTTTTCTTGCTTCTTCTTCAGCCTTTAACCTGGCTTCTTCAAGCTTCCGAGCTTCCTCTTCAGCCTAAAATCATAAACTCTCATATGAATTTTTAGTCGCTTACTATAGATTAAAATAAAACTTCAACAAAAAATGCGTTTGTTAATTGTTTACTATCTCAAATTCAAACCTACCCGAGCTTTTCTTTCTGCTTCACGCTTAGCCTCCTCTTTCAAAGCTCTGAAAGGAAGAAGTTGTTTGTGTGAAAATAAAGATATTTAGTACCTACATTGAACATTGAATTTGTTGGTATACGAGCATTTTTTACATATACAATCAGGGATACAATAACATTTAGAATACAATGATTTTAAAACATGTTGAAAAACTTACTTCTCTTCAGCAGCACGAGCCTCTTCTTGGCGTTTTCGCTTGATCTCTGCCAGGTCTACGCTTGGCGTCAGAACGGGCTCGGCGGTGGTGGCACGAAATCTCTCCGCCCGCTCCGCTTTGGCCGCCTTCAGCTCGAGCTCAGGGTCTTCCATCATCTGCGGCGTCTGGAACTTGCGGCTCGGCCTCCACGGGAGGAGTTTCACTGCACCGCGGCAAGGGTGGCGTAGTAATAATGGTCATGAACGAGGTCTCGTTAGCTGGCTAAGCCAGAGGTGCTCGGAAAATGAGGCGACGTTGATATTTTTCGCTCTAATGATGGCTTTAGCTTTGACCCCAGCCCATAAGCTTATGAATATGCGCATCTTTACGCCTTTGACTTAGTGCTTTAAAGCGGCTGCAAGCGTAGCTGGGCCGAGAGCGCCTTGTCGCAATGTTTCAATGATATGGGATCAAATTATATTGAAATAGAAAGTTTCATTCAGTGATAAACGAATACTAAGTGATATTTACCTGAGTAACTCACATATTTACACGTGTATAATTTCCAATATTAAGTATTATAAATGTTAATTGACATCAAATAAAAAATGAATATTTTACAAAAATGAATCTTGTTAGTCGAGGAAGCTAAGCATTAGGAAGCATGGACATCATAAGCGGGAAACGGGGTCTACCGTGCAAACTAATTAAAACAACGAGTGCAATATAAAATTTATTATGAAAGAAAATCAGTTCTGTTAAATGAAGACGAGTCGTACCGACCACTAGCGCGGTGGATGTCGATATCGATGACTAGATAAAAATGTACAAAGTTGACTTAAAATGGTAACAAAAATACTAATTCGAATAAAGTATATAAAAATATATGGTATTTCGGTTAGTCGGAAGGTGTTATACCGAGATCAAAGAGCGCGAAAGGCGCGCGACGCGGGGGCAAGGGCCGGGGGTGCGCTTGCGCCCGCGCCGCGCTGCGCCCGCCACGAGTGACGAGATCCGATCTACGCGCACTGCGCCGCCGACGTTTGTTCCGGCGCGTCTTTCGCTGCAAGAGACACCACACTCAGTGTTATACACAGTTTATTACCCATTTTAAAGCTGTTTTAAACACCGACCTCGTCGGTATTCCGTAGCTTATTAGATTTTAGATACGTTACGCCTACGAGCTAACCTCGCAACTCTAATAGGAGAAAAGGAAAACTATGTATCTAATATATTGTACAGAAGTCGCAAACATTCATGTTTAAATGTAAATGTAATTTAAGAAGATATGGAACTAAATGGCATTGAAAATATAAGCTTCTAAATAAAGATCGTAAAAATGTTATTTATACAAAAATTGGAAACGAACATTGAAATGTATTTACAATGTTTTCGTCTGGTATGTTTGCCTTATTCACAGTGAGATAGCTTACGTATGGTCTCTAATATTTATAGCTACGAGATTTCTCTGGCGTTTCTTTAAATTTTGTTTATAGATTATGCAGAGGAGAAGCGAGCGCTAGTAGAGCGAAGTTGAGGGATACCTGTGGCGTTCTCGACGGCCAGACCGGCGGCCGCGAGCCTGTTCTTCGCGTAGAAGGATAGGAGGTTCACGTCATCCCTGATGCTAAGCTCCTTGTACAGGGGTCGGCGGTTGGAGAAGGCCTTACTGCCGGAGTAGTGCACGCACGCGAGGTTGCCGCGTCCTGGCGACAACACTCTTATCACGACACGCTGGGGCTTGCTGTTAGTCAGTTATTTAGTAAGGATGGGGGGCACAGTCAAATTATTTGGCCCAAATGTTTGAGCCTGGTCATATATAAATAAAGGATAACATTTAAGAAACATTCTCAAGAGATCTCAGAAGATTCGATACCTGGCGCTGGTAATACCTGTAAACTTCTTAGCGGGCTCGTTGTAGAAGGAGATGTGGTGGATGTTGTCAGCGACGCTTCTAAGGGGAAGAAGCAATTTGGCGACGTACGCGTCATTGCTGAATCGGTATGGTACTGGTTCTCCATAGGAGTATCTGTAATTGTTTTTGAGTTTTATGGATTACAATATAGAAAAGTGTTTAATATATAATCATTAACTAAGACTTGTGCTAACAAGTCATCATGAATGGTCATCAGATCATTATCATTACATAGTATAAAACAAAGTCGCTTTCTTCTTTCTGTCCCTAGAAATAATCTTTAACACTGTGCAACCGATTTTCTACGGGTTTTTATCAAGAGGAAGGCCAATATGTATATGGATGCGAAATAGGGTCTGATATAATGGATACTATACTATTAATGCACTCTAATAGACATTTACGTGTCCCTAAATAACGTGACTCATAACATTTAAATTTTCCGTTATAAACAGCTGAACTATTTTCTGAGACCTTGTCGAACTTCTCAAGGTCGAAACTACATCCGATGTAGGATTTACGTCACGTTTCCTTTAACAACACCAACATCCGACTGAGTTGTAAACTTTTATTAATTAAACGCAGATCCAATGAAAATAAAGTATGAAAATACATAAGAACGGTGGCCGGTAAACATTGGCTGGCATTTAACGGTGCTATAATTATCCCGTTGGAGCATATGAGTACGCGTCATGATACATTTGGCTGTGTAATCCACACCCACTCTGGAAACGAGCTGTGTATCGACATATACATATATAGTGCGGTGTTATTGAAATTTTGGCCTCTTAAATGGTACCAAAGATGATCACGAACAAATTACGAAGTACATTATACCTACTTCGTAATTTGTTTATTTTAATAATTCTAGTACCCTGATGAAGAAATTTTTCGTCTGGCCAAAAATTTCAATTTCAAGTTTGGCATTGAAGCAAAGAATGTCCTGCGTAGTTCATTGGATTATTATTATTACTTAAAATGGTAATTTAGTTATTACTTATTAGGTAGTAGGTAATAAACGTTTAAAGGTATTGATGACATTTCATCATTAGGGATACAAATATGAATGGTTTAAACTGTTATCTTGAAGCCAGTATACAATACACGTGTAGGGTGATGTGAAAAGTGTCAACACTTAAATGTGTTCCATCATTGTTTACATTGCACTGATGCACTGCCAAAAGGTGATGTTAGGTGGGATGTCTTCAATGTCAATGTCGAAGCGTCTGATAGTCTCATCAATGGACGGACTATTTCGGTCGTGTAACGTGTTACATCAGTATATGCCAGAAAAAGCTTGACCTGTCAGCACGCAATAGCTCCGTGATTGTATTTTTAAAACTCAAATCATCGCATCAAATTTTATGAAACATATCTATTTGCATATGAGAATGATCGAGAACATATTTGGTTACATAATATATGATATAGCTTAACTAACATTTATTTACAATTATTGTTTTTCATGGTACCTATACCGTGACGATTCAAAACTGTGTAGAGTTCTTTAACTATTTGACTTTGAATATAATAATAGTTGTGTTTCAAAATCTATAAAATATATTTTTCTTATATTAGTCTAATTTTCCTGTACATATTATATTCCCTATACATATATCCTTTAAAATTGTGGACTTACGAGTAGATGGTATCAAGCGGAGCGACGGTCTTAGCCCGCGGCACCACGGAGCGCGCGCGATGCAACAGAGAAGCCGTGTCTGCGCGGATGCGACGTGTTTCATCCTCGAATGCCTTTAATAGACCCAAAATTATCTACCCTGCAAATTGCTTGAAAGCTAATAATAATAACTTAAAAGTTAAGGACGGCAACCCAATCCAGGGCTGTCGAGCTCCGCGAGTGTTCATAGGCGATAATGACTACTTTCCATCAGGTAGCTCTACTGCTCGTTGGCCACCATGTCTTATAAAAACTATACAAGTGTAAAAATATTATCTTAAGCCGAATACAATTAATCCTTTTTGCGTGAAAGAGTAGCATCTATAGGTACATTCTAACAGCTTTCGAGTTAGTCATACCTTTACCCTAGTAACGTTATTTAAAACCTTATAACACTCATCAATTTAACTCATCGCTATGCTATAATGAAGTCGGTTAAAAAACAATTAGACATACACACTGATCCACTTTTAATAAGGTGGTATGTTTTATTAGACAGTAATGCCTACAGTTTGAGAAATTTCTTAATTCTCTTATAACACTCTAAATCTCTTAAGTCTAATGGAACCGATCCAAGTAGAATTTGTCGATGTTAATAAAACAAAGAATGCAACGGCACTGGCGCGTTATGTGCCAAGAACATGTATTCAATTATTATCAGACATGCTATGTTTTACACCTTATTATGTCTACAGTTTTAAGCATTATAATTCTAATTATTTACACAAAAAACATGCAACTTATATAACCATGGTTGATTGCAGGATGTGTAGGTTTGAAACGTGCTTTATTACTTTTCTTAAACAACTAATCGTCATTCATCAGTCTTACCTACTAAGTACTTATTAAAAATGTGAAATTTGGTATATTTGTTCTTTCATGCGATAACTACTGAATGGATATGGCTGATATCTGGTATTCAGGTAGATTAGGTAGATAACACATAGGATACTATGAATCCCGGTATTGCCCCGGGAACGGAGATTATGCGAGTAAAACTGCGAAGCACTATTATTACAATACATTGATCATACCTTAGAACACCAATCGCCATTCACCAGTACGATCACCAGTTTGTTATTGAATATGGATATTTAGGTGTTTGTTACTCTTTCACGCAAAAACTACTGTATGGAGATATTTGGCATGCAGGGTGATTAGATCGTGGCTTAACAACGCCGTGAACGTGAGTTAATAAGAGGCACAGCTTACCATGTTACGATAAATTAGCCGTACCTTAGTAGATTCAGAGCGGTAGTAGTCGTCCAAAGCAGACACGGCGAGCGCCGGGCGGCGGCGGTAGGCGATCCTGTCCAGCTCCCTCAGGATGACGGAGGGTCGCACGCGCACGCGCACCACGTGGTGCGGCGCTTCAGGGTACGTCACGAGTCGAGTGACCGAGCGAGATGTCGGACGGTATATCAGTTCCGCCTGTAAAGACTACCCTTTAGTACCGACGACCAAAAACATTATAAAAGACCAAAAACTAATATAAACAAAAGCGGATGAAGCTATGAAAATATTTATAGCGTGGTCATTTTGAAATATAGGTAAGCCGTGGCCATGCTCATAGTCAGCATGTAAGCATGAGGACAAATAATAATTTTATCACGCATAAATTGTTTTTAATTTAACAGCGTTAGTTGTTGAAAGAAATCAGGTATACTTATTCTAAAAACTTGTTAAATTTAAGTAGTAGATATTATGTTAAAGAAAAAGCTTTTTATAATACGCTACCTTAAGTAAGGCGAAATATGTATTTACAAGATGGGTAATAAGTATGAATTAGTACTTTAGCAGATTCACTGAAAAACTATTCAAATACGAAAATAGTTCGTAAGTATGCAATACCTACAGACGTTACGTACTAGGTATGTACACGAGTACGAATAAACGTACACGATATAAATATACGAATATACGTACGTCCTTTTATATACTGGCACTTCGAATAAATATCTATATTTTTATACCCTTTAATCTTCGTCAAAATATACTTTTAATTTGAAAAGATAAACAAACTTCAATTAAACTTTCATCACTGGTTATTTTAATTTTATAAACGCATTTCGTTCAGTGACTCATCATCAGAGCAGCTGGATCAAATTAGACTGTGACTCATTCGGCATTTGCGTGTTATTATTTTGTATATGTTTGATTTATATATCACAGATTATAATTTAAGAGTTATAAAAAGGCAATAGACGGTGTGCCGTGTGTGTCTGTGGCCAGTAGTGAGTACGCATATTTAATACTTATTTCCTTTTGATTATGGGAACAGTAAATAATTTTACGCCTCGTTTTAAACTGAGATTTAGAGTTAGTATTAAATTGCTGTTTGTTTGTTTAGAACTTGCATATGGGGCGAAAACATATTATGTACATAAATGCATAATGTACCTAAATGTAAATTATATAACTTACTTATCTATTTTTGTATAAATATTATGTAACAAGCAGCACGCCCATAAGCAATTGCTCATATGAATATGCTCAGAAGATAAATTGAATTGATTTTTAAAAGATTATGAGTAATTTACTATATACTTACGTCGTAATGAATGAATGAATTATAATTGCTTGATTAACGATAGAATCAGAAACCCTACTCTGAATGCAATCGTCGCGTCGCGTCGTTGATATCGAAAAATGAAATGATATGATAATGTTGATACCGCTTACCTGAGCTATCTATGTTAAGCTACTCTACTAAAGGATCGGATCGCATATTAGTTCATCGTATTTTTGTCAAAGCATAATCAATTTTTTTTTATTCGAACTCGCTCAGAAACTGTATTAAAACTAGTCAAAATCGACGTCGATTGTATTCGGAGTAGAACTTTGGTGTTAACTAGATTTTCTTTTCCATATATTGGCCTCTCTCGAAGTAAAATATCTAATGGAACAATGTTCAAGGCATGCTAACATTGTTCAGTAGGTAGCCGCCGAATAAATAAACAATGGCGACGTGTAAAAGTAGAACTATCGTAATACGCAATACGCAGCCGTTTTCTCTTGGCCTTTGGTTTTGTGCCAAAAGTTCGTTCTTTACTGCTTGTAGTTTCCTTCGAATAAAATAGTAGTTTGTTCTCTTATGTTTAATACGTGTGTTAATATGTCTCTATTGTAAACTTGAAATGAAATTAAATAATTTTTAAAACACACTGATAACCCCACCATAAATTGATTGAATAGCTGAATTTATGATATTCATTTGATGTAGAGGCATTTTGCAGAGTTGTAAAACAAAATGGTATTCCATTTTAACTGTATATCATACCATACATGTTGTAAAACACTTAATTCTGAAAATTTGAAGGGTGCATTCAGTCAATTATTTTGAAGATATATTACCCTAAAATATTGAGTTTAAAATTTTTCCACAGGGCAGTAATGTTTTTATAATTCATTGATGTGAAGCCATGAAACAATATCTTTAAAAAACCAGCAATGTATTAAAATAAACACACTGCAAGCAGGTACTATATTATGATATATGTATGTATATCTATTATCCAGCGCGCGCACCCCACGCGCGTTTGTTCCGACTGCTGCATAATAAAATTTAAAGCATCAAATAAATACAAAATTCTGCATCAGAATTCAGAATCATGTCAAATAAACTAAGCTATGATCATGGGCGATACAGTTTACAGTTTAAATTTTCGGTATTATCTTTTACATCCTGTAAATTATATAAAAAGATGCAAAGTTGAACTAAAACTGCGGTGATGATAATCAGGGGTGTAACTAAGGTTTACGATTTAATGTATTAGAGTTCGCACATGTCACTAGTTAGGTATGTCAGTAATTCCAATTTATGTTGGCAGAGGTTACCACTCTCATAGATCACTATGCCTAATGATCATTTCATTAAACGCTTAACGTATGTACCCAAACATGCAGCATTTCGTGAAAATACCTAAGCGTAGAATAGTCTAAGTTCCACGATGCTACACCGAGTAAGCTAATCATTTAAATCGACAGTACCAAAATTGAGTATTTTTTTTGAACGTTGAATTTACTAAAATAATGAAACTTTAGATGATAGGTATTTGCATTTGTAGTACCTACATTGTTGAAATTATAAAATAAAACACTTTATACTTAAAAACATAGAGATTAATCTGATAATATTATTAACTATTGGGAACGGTATAAATGTACGCAAGAATATAAACATGCACAGACTTCGCTAAACAAAACTGAAAAGCAGTTGCCACTAGTCATTGCAATGATCTTTGCTATTTGGTGCACTGGCATATCATATCTGCTCTGATGGTGCATATTGTAATGGAATAATGGTGCATGTTATACTGGAATAATATCGACTATGATGATGCATATCGTAATGGTATATCTGCAATGACAGAGCTCATTGTAATGAAATAATATCGGCTATGTTGGTACATATTGAACTGGTATAATATCGACTATGATGGTGCATATGTACTGGTATAATATCGGCTATGATGATGCATATTGTAATGAAATAATTTCGGCTATGATGGTGCACATTGCAATGGAATAAAATCTGCTATTATAGCGTGCACAAGACGTAAGGTGATTGAGCTTCAATAGCATATGTACAGCTCGACTCAACTCACCTGAGACAGCTTAGGTATGTACGTGACGTACGGTATATTGTAAGCCGGTAGAAGTGAAGATAGGTAGTACACCGACGTCAACGGCTGCGGCGCCATACAAACAGGTACTTTTAGTGTTTGTTACATGAACTACATCGTGTACATCGTGATAATGTAACAGAGTATTGTTGGTCTTGAATTGTAAGTGTTCTATAATTTACTTTTGTTTAAAATTGTATAATTTCAAAACTAATAAGTTAAATAGAAAGGGCGCAATGTGATATACTTTGTTAAATTATAATAATTCTAGCCTTTCCATATAATTGCCTAGATTAAAATTGATACTAATCAACTACTTAGTAGGTACATATTTACCTATGTCTGTTTATATGTAGGTATTAATAGATTTTTTTATTTATTTTATTAATGCCTAACACAAGTTCTTATATCTTTCATAAGACTAAAAGATGTTTGTGTACAGTACCTAAACAAACGAAGTAAGTACATTGTAATACAAAATGTTAGTGTAGTGTTGTCGAGTCATAATCGACATTACATCATGTGAGAGGGAAAAATATCACGACAGAAACACGAAAGTTATAAAACACAAGCTTTATTAAAAATTCAGTCTAAATTAATTATAATAAATAAAAGATTTATTAATACTAAACACCAAAAAGCCTAATGAGATACACGTCCACTTATAAATTATAGGGAAAGTAGAGCGATCACATTGCGTTAGCAAATACTGATTAGAATTGAAGATTAATTAAGGGATTAGGTAGGAAGAATAGGGTCGGGAGGTCGGGAGCCGGGGCGCTACACGCGGTAAGAGTAGTGGCGATAAGTGGTGCCGTAGGGCAGGCGGCCGCTAGTGGTCGAGGAGTAGGAGTAGCCGCCGGGGCCTCCGAGGCTGCTGGAGCGCTCGCTCGAGTACGAGTAGCCGCCGGGGCCGGAGCCCGCGCGGCGCTCCACCGTGTTGCTGTAGGAGCTGCGCTGTGGCAGGCCGCTGCCCGTAGACCGCTCCGATGTGCTCGAGTACGAGTAGGAGTATTGCTCGTCAGCGCGGCGCGGCAGCGTATCCCGGTCCACCACCACGTAGTGCCGCGGCGTCTGCAACAACCGCGCCCTTAGCACCTGCCGCGCACCCTCGCACCGACCGACCGACCGACCAAGCGAAAGCGACACACGGAATGACTACGACCGAATCAGTATGTAGCATAATTGCTGTAGAAGACGTGGCGATGCGGCGCGTGCTGCGGCCGGCCGTGAGCTTGAGCCAACACCACGTCCATGTGGTCGCGCGGCGTGCCCAGCGGGTCCGCCTCGTACGCGCGCTCGCGCTGGCTCACGGCAGCCAGCACTCGTGCGCGGGTTTGCTCGCGAGGTGACACGTAAGGCGCGAGCGGCGCTAGCTTCGACTCGGGCTTAGGCAGGATGTTCTGTCGCGTGATCGGCTCGAGGATGGAGCCGCGGACGCCGGGCCGCGTTTTTCTACCGAAGGCCGTCACCGGATCCGGCACGAGACTCGGCCGCGGCACGAACGGCACCTTGTCCCAGTCGCCCGCCCGCTGCAAGCGTAGAATTCGCCGTTATTTCGACGAGCGTCGTTTCCAGCCACGGCTATATTTGGCGCGCGCTAGCTGCGCTTTCCTACACTTCGTTTTTCATTTCGATCTGACCCATTTGCGGGTCGCTACTATCGAGCCCTACGGTAGTGTAAATCGATACGGTTGGTCATCTACTTAAAAAGCAATGGGTGTAAGCGGTCGCGAGAATGGTCTAGCATTAAAACTATCTAGTAGATTGTCTGACGGCACTAGAACCCGTAAAAACAATGAGATTTGGAAATGACGAGGGTCGATGTGGTGCGAGGGCGTCCGGCTCCCGGGAAAAGATTGGAGCACGCTCAATAGGCGGTTTCAAACATTAGACTTACCGTCACGCTGTAGTTGGACCGGTAAGGCCGGCGCGTCGTGTAGAAGTCACTTTCGTAAACCATGGTTGCTGCTCGGTATTCGTTCGTGTGAAACTCGCGACGGTTGGTCCTCGACTGGTGGGCTCGCTTGGCCCGCGGCCGCGCAAACGCCGACCTTATTTTTAGATCACTGTCATTGCAATTTTCACGTCATTCCTCCTCTGCTTTTCTTAATTTTCAAAACACCCCGTTGTCTGTGATGTCACAATTGGGTTAAGGATAATCATTCTTTGAGGTATGCGACGGACCATGGGCGAACTATTTATATCAGACGACTCATATAAACAGTCATCGAAGAATCTGAGATCGTAGCTCAGGCAGAAAATAACTACGCTTAGTTTATATTTTCATAGGCTTGTTTAATGATAAACTCAATACAATATATTTCCATTCCCCATATTGCCGATTATTCTGAAACAGCAATTCATCGTAGGTTTTTATAACTATAAATACTACATTCTACAGTCGATATCAATTATATTACAGGAGCTTTTACATTAGGTATATGTAATTCTATTTTGTTTTATCTAGCCAATAGCGGCGTAAAAAGTATTGAAATAAGTAAAATAATATAATAAAAACTACTACTGCAAGAGTCAAGAGACATCTAGGACGAAGAGATCTGTAAAACTTTTCTGGCTGATTCACTCTCTTTAGTAAGGTGTTTGAAGAGGTCCCAAAGATGTTTGTGACTTTGATATATACATACATATATTTGTAATGTAGCCTTCTTAATTAAATATTGATATATAATGCAATTCATTTACAAAAGCATTTTGTCCTATCAATATATATTTTTTTCACACCCCTACACAACATACAACAATAATATTTATCTGTGCAACTATTCCTTCGTATAAATTATAAATTTTCTAAATATCTTTACACTGTGCCTTAAGCCGTAAATACGTAATGTTTAAGTAGGTATAGTAAATGTAATTTTTTGTTTTATTAATGCTTATAAAACGCTATAACATAATAATTATTTTCAATTATTCTCACACTTAAGTGCAAGACAGAACTAAAATAATAATTATATTGGCAGCTTTCAGTATGCCCGTGCAACGTCCGTCCTCCGTAATATGGAGTGGAGACCTTCTTTCCTTTCAAGCAATTTGGCAGTATATCAAGAAGTTATTACTCTTAATTTATTAACTAAACATAACCGGGCATGTTTGTTATACTAGCCACGTCCCGCGGTTTAACCCACATTTATGCATGTACTAGCTACCCGCCCCTGCTTCGCACGGGTGCAACTGCCAACTACTTACTGAATGTCCTCATACACAATGTTCACAGCTTTTTTTGTGAGCCTGACCGCCAACCGCCGCGGCGCTGCAACAACTACGTCCCTGCATTTTAAATTTGTAATATCTTTGGAACCATTTACTTAAATTACATGCTGTAAAAAGCATATTGATCTATAATAAATGCACAATTTGTATAGTTTATGCTGTATACTTTAAAATCACTTCGTAAATAACCATTTATTAGTAAAGGATTAAAAATGGTGGGTTATCCCTAAGAGATACATATTACGCCATCGCAGTTTTTTGTAGAATTTTTTACTGTAGTACAATATTTTGGTCTATCTCTTAGGGTTTAGCCAGCGTTTGCAATATAAGCGCAAAAAAACGTTCCTATTTACGACATCACATTAGAAACCTCTAAATTTATCGGTCTTTCTCTACTATATTATGCATGTATTATACTTATAAACCTTCCTTAAGAATCACTATCTATTGAAAAAAAAATGCATTATAATCCGTTGCGTAGTTTTCAAGATCTAAGCATACATAGGGACAGACAGGCAGTGAAAGCGAGTTTGTTTTATACTATGTAATGATTATACACATAAAACTTCCTCTTGAATCACTATCAGATAAAGAAGCGATTGAAAATCGGTTGCGTAGTTTTAAAGCTTTGAGCATACATAGGGTCAGAAAAAAATAAATTTATTTTATACTATGTACATAATACTGATCTGCAAGACGAAGACGGGTTACAAAAAATCCATCTTTTCTCCCCTATTTAATATGATCCTAACGAAAGACTAATATGTAATAGTGCCAGACATTCTACCGCCCGAACAGTGATATGAAAATGTCACTGTGCTCCGGTCTGAAGGGCACTGTAGCCAGCGAAATTACTGGGCTAATGAGTCTTAACATCTTATGACTCAAAGTGGGGAGCGTCGGTGTAGTGCACCCCTGCCCGGAGTCTGGCTTTATAGCAAAGTTCCGGGTAGCACTGCATTGGCTATGGGCTGGCGTTACTCTTAACATCAGGAGGGCGTCCAGCTCGTCTCCCCTCTTATATTATAAAAAAAAAAGACTAATATGTAAAGACCAGGTACGATGGATCTAATTATTATTTATTGTAGGTATAGGTATTTCTGTTATTTGAAGTCATTGAAGTACAACATTTAGTAACTTTGACCTTAATCATATTTCATTTTAATTATAAACCTTTTCAAGTTTGTTTCTATTTATATGAGCAAATAATTATGAATATTATTTAATAAATGGGTAGGTAAACACAAATATTTAAATCAAAAAGTTCTTAATCAACTTAAACTATTTATTTCTTCCTTTTACAAAATGTCGTTAGGACTTTACAATAATTTCTCATTAAATCGTTTGCGAACGCAATATCAATCACAGAAGAACAGGTGTCGTTCAATTAATGGATCATACATTAATTCAATCGTGTAAATTAAACACCCGATCCCAGACCCACTGCTTTATTGACTCACCAGTGTTTCCATACAATAAATCATAACAATTCAGACAAACAAAACAACATGTGCCGAGCTTAAATACGTCAAACGGTCTGGAGCGTCGAGAAGTGTTTGGATCTGTCTGCTGCGGGGCCTCCAATAAATATCAACTTATGTACACGAGCCCACTCGCGACACAACCTCCCTTATATATAACTTTTTATTATTTATAATTTATTTCGTTAAGTCCTATCTATGTAGATCGTGGGCGCCGTGAGCTTCCGACCGACCGTCGTGTCGCAAGATGGCGCTGGCGCCGCTTCCCGCCAACGGCCAACCGCCAGCCGCCGAGCGCCGAGCGCCGAGCGCCGACCGTCGACTCGTCCGCTGTGCGCGTCTCACCCGTACTATTACGTCATCCGGATATGTCAATCAGAGAACCGTAACATTACACTGGACGAAACCTATCTAAATATACAGATTCGCTGTATAAGTCAGTTGTACTGTGGTTAAGGCATTGGAGCTGAGAGCAGTCTCAGATACAGAGGGAACCTCGTTCGTGGAACAATGTTAGTACCGTTACATTAGCACCGATCGATACGCGAGGTTCTCCGTGGTGCGATATTTACAAAATGTAAATTTTAAACTTGATTTGAATGGATGAGAGAAAACGAGAGAAATGTTCATGTGACTATTTACACGAAGTGTGTAAAACTATTTATATGTACAAAAACGTACAATCAGTTCGGTCGTACCAGAGGTAAGTATAGATAGAACCACAGTTGGTAGTACAGAAAGGAATGCTCGAATATAACTAATCTTTAGACTAAGAATTTAAAACAGAATCAAATTAAATCCTAGATTCGTAATCTAAAGATAAACCTAAATTGTTTTTAAACAAAATTTTAATAGCTTATCCCTTGTTTTAAAATAATTAATTATACCTTGTGACTTAAGACAGAAATTATATGACTGTCCATCTAAGGTAGCAATAGACAATCCCTTTGCTTGAATAGCATATTTTTGCTTTGTTAGACATAATTAGAAAAATTTCGGCTAACCCAACAAAAAGTTCTAGCAAAAATTAAGACAATCTTTATGTGTCGACTATTGAAATTCTATGAAAATATTTTCAGAGATAGATGGTTCGTCTCTCTTTCGTTTATTAGAAAATTGCAGATTCGAAAGACCATCACAGGTCGGAGCGGTCGTATCAACGAATGCTACACATAATGCAACGTTTTTTAATAAAAAGTTAAAAATACGATAGAAAACGTGACGTTCAATCTCTTCTTGAGAACCGTTTTCTTACTCTTTCTAACTTTCTTACGTTTGAATATATTACGCGAATCTTTAGGCGTTATTATTTCATCGACGCGCTTTGCTAACCCACACCACGCAACTCTGAGTTATAGTTGTGATTATAAATTAAAATTGCTTATTAATAAGTCAAATTTAACTCTACCGAAACTATGAACGCAATACACTTGTACTGGATTGCACATGCAAAATTAATTTTTAATCAAAACTATAACCCTAGTAATATTACTGAAAACATTTCACAATTAAGCTTCCAATACTTTATACTGAACCTGCAGTACGGAATTAAAACGCATGTTTAACAAAATTTCCTTGGTCAGCTTTAGACCGGGTCATTATTGGTAGGGGTTGTTTTTTTTTTAATTTGAAATAATATCAAAACAGGACTTCAGTTAGTGTTAATTACCAAGTATCCCACAAATATATAGCAATACAGAGAACACAATCCAATATATTATTCGGGACAGCGACAAAATTATAAATTAGACATCTCAAACCAAGCTTAAGCTCTCAAGCTTATTTTTGAATTAACATTGTTTGGGTTTTATAAATGAAGTACTTGAACGGGACAAAGTGAGTTGCTAGAGTTAAACACGCGTCTCGACATCGGTACAGCGGTAGAGCAGCAGAGCATTGGGCGGTACGTGTGGCGGGTTAGCAGAGTGCGGTGCGGCGTCCAGTGTGCGGGGCGCGGGGCGCGGGGCGAGGGCGGCTCTACTGCGAGGGGTACTGCGCGGAGGGCATGGCGGACGCGTACATGACGGGCTGCGGCGAGCCCCACGAGCCCGACGCGCCCGCGCCGCCCGGCATGCCCATGCGGTACCCGGCTGGAATTAAAAACATTCTCTATTAGTTACTTATATTTAAGAAGGATATTTATACGCTATACAAAAAGCACAAAGTTTTGTGGTGATGTATGTAGGTGTATGTATATTTTATAATTTTAAAAATTATTCTAGAATTGACTCATACTATTTTTGTGTATTCTTTTTGAGGACACTGGTAGTTTTATATTTAAATATTATTTTGTGTAAGGCATATGTGTAAAGGCAATTTTTTAAATTACATAAGAATGATTCTTACATAAATTAATGATTTGCTTTTGCATATGGCTAACACTGAGGATTTTTAAGACCAATATTTGAAGAGCATATTTTCTAGCCCCTAAAACGCAAACTACACACAAAGTTTTAAAATAATATACTTGTCTTGCAAATTAACATATTAAGAACAATAAAAAAATACTTTAATAACCCCTGTTTATTATGTAATTAGGGATTCTTTCACGTATATTTATATATAAACAAATTCAAAGTACAAAAACGACAAAAGTATCATCATTGCTTCCCAATTCTGATAACAGTGAGATAACTTGTGATAAAATTTTGATAACTTGTAGAATTACGATGTGGTCCAGATTTATTTAGATGGTGATTCAATTGTCTTTTCTGTGTTATAACTATTTTTACACAACTGTGAGACATAACCAGGATGGAAGGATTGTATATGTATCAATCTAGGTCATTATGTAATATAATATTTTTTTCTAAAACTCTGTGCAGTTTCAACCAAATCTTACTTTTACGAAAAAGAGTAATATTAGTAAGGATTTCAGTAAAAATAATTAATCAATAATTTAAATATTGTTCAAAATCTTAAAATAAATATTGAAATTGATCTTTTATATATTACTTAGGAATACTACAAATAGTTATAATTTAATTTATATTTTGAAAGGGTATCATACCAGCTGCTGCTGCTTGAGGATTGCTGTAGGCGGCATATTGTTGATAGTATCCTGGAGCCATGTATCCCTGTATCGCAGGGTAGCCCTGAAAAACGTTTTTTTGTTTTTACCATAAACAATTATAAACAGAATTCTCGTTATGGTTTTATTTTCATGAGTGGAAATTGACTTTTACTGTACAGTAAGTGAATAATGTAAGGAAAATCACATATATAATAAGCATACATATGCATTTGATATGTTTTTCCTCCTCTGAGAGGATTAATACAAAACATGTCAATTGGGATTATCACAAACACATTGATAATGTATTAAGCATTTTTTTATTAAAAGTAAATAATGTAATCTTTATTAATTTATCTTTACTCATGTAATAAAGTGGTAAGTTCTGAATTCTGGGGGATGATTGTTGGATCTAATAAACAAATAATGAAAATTATTTGAATAATAAAAATCCATGTTACTTTTGAGTGTGTATGGTATAAACTGAAAATTAACCCAAAAATATAATAAGATACAGTTACGAGAATAAAGAAATGTACATAACACTACAAATGTATTAAGATTTATGTACCTACTTTAAACTTTTGTGTACTTCAATTAGTGCCATGGAAACAATTTAGGAGAACAATAAGTTGCTACCAAATGACATACTTTTATTCTAAAACCTTAAACAAGTTACAAACACTAAACTAGAAACCTCGTTACATTAATGAGGGAGGGACTTTTTCTATATTGACGTATTGTAGAAATTTAATTAAAAAAACACAAGTAAGGTGCTTTAAATTAATTTTATGCAGAACAATCTACTACTACCTGAACTTTGTTTTTCTTTCCTTTTTTTATTTCAAAAAGTATATTTGTTATTATTCTATAGTATAAAGAAAGTTAAAATGACCTTGATGAAGAATGATCAATAATCTTTAGGCCGCATTTACTTTTTTTCCTAAACAATTCGCGTTTCCTGGAAACTGGCATCATTGATCAAATTCATATTTAAGCTATGGGCGTATTTCAAATAGCTATTTATGGCCCATCCGAATATTGGTTGGGTTTTGGTAAGTAGTCATTATATGAAACATAATGTATGTAAAATTGTTGATACAAGTAACAACATTTAACCACCTGTTACTCTATATTTGACCATGACCCTAATATATGCGCGGGCGACCAAATACGCTTCGCAATGACTTTTGTTTACAAATATTTTCACTACGCAATTTATGTCAAAAGTCAGGTAAGACATTTAACTGAAAAGGTAATATGAACATTCTGTTTGAAAATACATGTTGTTTTATATGTATAAAAGTGCCAAGTTGGTATTTAAGTTGGTGCTTAAGATTTTTTTCATCTCTATTTATCCTTAGAATGATGATCAAGTACCAGTTTTCCACTGTGTACCCTTTTTCTCTTTTAAAACATTCTTTCGAACTTCGAACTAAAGTTGCTCTTTTCATAAAAAAATACTCAAAATTACTTAAGTAAATCTACAGATGAGTTATTTGTCACCTTACTTATACATAACTTTAACAATATCATGTATATTCACTATTAAAGTCAATCATGTTTTAAATACACATACATACAGATTTTCTTCAAAACTTGATCAAATACTTGCTATTTACACAATAATATTATCCTACATATGAAATAGAAATTGTTGACTGTGTAAAATAAATAATACAAAATTGTTATTTATTTAGGACCATTCTTTGGTAGGAACACCTAATCAATTAACAAAATGCGTAACAATTAATATGTAATTTATATTGATAATAAAATACTCATTTATTAACTAAAAATATCATTATAGAAAATTATTGTTTGTTAAAAGGGATAATAAAAATTAATGGAGCAGGCAGGAGCAGTTAGTGCAATGAACCTGAATCATTAAGTCCTTGAGTGACCTAATTACTGAGATAACTCAAAACAGTTTGTCTTCTGTCTTTTATGATGACTTAGCTCTTGCTTAAGCTTAGTAAACTTTATTGATAAGAATGTAATTAGTACTTGTATGCCATAGCAAAGCATTGTTTGATGAATTTATTTGATAACAAAAAATGTACTTAGACGAAAATAAAAAAGTAAGTTCTGTATCTGTTCTGTTCTGTAAGTATTGTGTCCCTCGCATTTATACATATAAACATACATATGCTAGTTTTTATCGATATAAACTATCAATACTTTTTTATTTTATGATTGCCTCCTAAAACTTCCTTTAACTTCCTAATGATATTAACAAATAAAAATAACACTAAAATAGGTGATTTCAATTAAATTGTCCGAGTATCAAACTATAAGGAAAACTTTTCCAACTAAACACATAGAAGACATTAAAGTTAGTAGTGAATGTGTAACATACTTGTAGATTTTAGTATGGTATTAATTTCCTGGATATAAACAAACAATACACCTCAGCAAAATCATATAAAAATAGTGCCTATAGGCAAAACTTACTGATAACAGATTATATAAACATTTAAAATAAACAACTTCATTGGTACAAAGGAATCTTTGTCACACTTTCTAAATAATGAGACTGCAACAATGTGCTTTTGTTATAGTGATATGCATATTCAAGCTGAAGGACTTAACTCATGATTAGAATATCATATTGTATGTACCTAGCTATAGAGAGAAATGATCTATAGATCAAAAATTTATTAAAAAACAAAATGAAACTTAAATAGTTTTATATTTTGACTCTTTTATGTTTTTTAATGGTTGTAATTACTATTTTGGCTTTGTTTACATACAATGAGTGTTGTTACTTGGCTATCTCAAATAATGTTTTTTTCATGTACTTTTTATCCTAGTTTTTGTGTTGAGTAAATTAATCAACAATTATTCACAACATGTAGGTGAAGTCAAAATATTCAACCCATGTTTTAGGTAATAATTATATCAAAAAGTATATAAATATATAAAAAGATGGTATGATAAATAAAAAATTAAGTACGTTAATATTTACCTGAGCATACCAATATCCCATTCCTTGCTGGTACGCATAAGGGTATTGTGTTTGTGCACCCATTGCTGGTGGCGCTGAAGGTGGGTTACTTGTACTCTGCAATATAACAGATGTGATGAAACTCCTATAGAATCAGATAAAAAATAAATATTTACTTCAAACATACCTGGTTTTCATTTCCTCCATTCTCTTTACCCCAGAAACATTTTACTGTGTGTCCACTTATCTCTGTATTATGTGTTGCTTCTATAGCATGAGCCGCTGCCTCTTTTGTAGTAAATCTAATGAATGCATAGCCTTTGTCCCTGAATACTCTTATATCCTGTATTGGACCAAATTGTGAGAATGTATTCTGCATTAAATCTTCAGTAATGACATTACTTGTGAATCCTCCACAATATACTGTTGTATTTGTAGGTGAGCTTTGGTTGTAAACCTCGTCAAATGTTGGCTGTTTCACTCTTTTGTTGACTGGTGCACCTTCATTGGCACCTTTGGCTGGTGGTTTACGTGTCGACCAATTGGTACGTATAGAGCGCGACCCCAACCATTGGCCGTTCATAGCCTGTATTGCCGCTTCAGCATCAGCCTTTTTGACAAATGACACGAATGCATAACCTTTAGATTTGAGTGTTTGTGGGTCGCGCACTATTCGACAGTTCGATATCTCACCAAATGGTGCAAAAGCATCTCGTAAAATATGTGTTTCAATTTCTGGCGACAAATCACCAACGAATATGTGGTGATGATTACTTGTGTCCATCTTGGGCTGATTACCCGGGCTCGTAGCCCAGTTAACCTTCATTTCCTTCTCGAGAAATACTCGCTTGTTCATGGCGGCCAGGGCCGTAGCCGCCGCCGAGTGATTTGTAAACTCAAGGAACGCATACGGATCGTTACTTGGTTCACGTATTATTTTACAACCTTTTACCTCGCCTATTTGTCCGAATAACGCGCATAAGAAATCTTCTGTCACACTCGCGTCTAAATTACCGACGTAGAGAGTTTTCGGGTGGCTTTCGTCGCCCATATTAGCTTATATCGTAATCTAGCGGTTACTTTATTACGACTATGAACACTAATTATTAGAATACTTGCTAGAAACGTGTTATTTCATCACATTAAACATTGGATGACGGATAAAAGAAAGAAAAATGTCGCAAACAGCGCCTAGAACTTCTCGAAAGACGTTGCTGTTGACTCGTGAAACGTTCACTTTTCGGAAACAAACGCATCTATAGACGAATTTCCGGTAGAATGTTTTTAAAAATTTGGAGGGAAAATTATTACTTTTAAATGTATTTTTAGTAAGTAGATTATTAATTTTCTAGAACAAATAAAAATACATTAATGGTATAATATTAGCTCACTACATATGAATATTTAAAGAAATAACTTTAATAAAAATTATAAACTTACCATAAATTGATCTTAAACTAAATCATAGACAAGAAAATTATGTCTTTTCCGGAAATGTGTGTCGTTTTGAAGGTTTATGAATCATCATAGGTTCTGTTTCATTTACTATATTTTATTGTTACAACTCTTTTTCTATTGGTCTATATCAGTAACATATTGTAATGACCAATACAATGGTATTTAGTGTAAACCAAAGAATACAAGAAATAACTAAGCCATAAATAACAATTATTGTTCAAATTAAAGAATGAAAAGGTACTTTTCAGAAGAAAGCAGAAATGTATTCAAATCACTCACTCGGCGAATTACTCTTAAAATATTATGTTTACTTTATAAAAAAATAATTCCTGAAAATAATATATTATTATTTCAAATTAAACGAACTGAATATTTTAGTTTATCTTTAGGAACAAGTAAAATGTTTCAAGGTGGACGTTAATTATTATAATATTATGATAAACTTAGTCAAGTTCTATAAGTTATGTCTAAGTTCCAAATTATCATAGACACTAGACAGAGTCATTGACAGCTAAGTGCCAGTTTTCGTTGCCAAATGTTGAATTTGAAATGCCATCCTAATTGACGAAAGCGACAGATGGGCATTGGGCAGTGATTAGAATAAAAGTTTAATTTTATTAATTACATTTAACTGCCACTTATTGTAAACGATGAGCATATTTCTGAAATAACAATACTTATATTTTAATTTACCAATCAGCCCATTGTTTTTCTAATACAGGTTATTTCATGCTAGATAAGTACACGTATGCAGTATTTATATGCAAAGTCGGTGTTTTTGTGTAATTCAAAATGAAATAACGTGAAATTGCCTTAAGGATAAACAGATTATAGTTACAATGTTACCTTTAACTCAAAAAGATACGCGGCTTCCTCGCGGGCCCATAACCGGTATCCGGGAAAAATTTAGCAACTGGTTTAGGCTGATTTATTCGGATAAAAACTCCAGGAACTTATTTATGTTCTTAATACTTAACTTATCTTTTGCTTTTGTTGAGCTATTTTACGGCATATGGACTAACAGTTTGGGTGAGTAAATTTTTCTATATTAATCTAAAAGATTTACATGATTTTGTGACAAGGTCTATGGAGAGGAAAAACAATACCATACCATCTTAAAATAAATTTCACCAGTATTTTGTCACATATTTCCTATTGTGGATCATAAAAATAATAATATTTTCAGCATCTAACATGATAATGTTACTTAGTTTAAATGAATTAACTTTCAGGTTTGATATCCGATGCTTTTCACATGTTCTTTGACTGCACGGGGTTAGTGGCTGGTCTGGCAGCATCATTAATATCTAAGTGGAGGGCTAACGAGCGCTATTCTTATGGCTACGCTAGAGCAGAAGTGTTGGCTGGCTTTGTAAATGGACTGTTTTTGTTATTTATTGCCTTCTTTATTATGAGTGAAGCAGTAGAAAGAGCCATAGAACCACCTGAGGTGAGTTTAATTTTTTAAATGTAACAAAATTTATAATAACTTTGCAAGACAAACTTGCCTATTATTTATATTATTTTATATATTATTGATGTTAATCAATAAATAAGTTGAAATAAAGAGTCATTGTTGTGCAGTTCCTGATTAATATATTCAGTTTTTGAAATCACAAACCAAGTAATTCCAAAGATCAATGCCGTTAAATACTGACGGACTCAAATGACAATCCTTAATTACTTGAAATAGAATAAATACCTACATATCGCACTACTCCTGTAAGAATGACGTAAGTGCACTTGCGTCAAAATTTTTCTATTATATGAATAAGGAGAGCATCATGGTTTACACCTTCTGTCTAAATCTCGTGAAGCTATCGACAAAAACAAAGGAATAAATGGGAAAATACCAAAAAATTGCGACTTCGAAAAACATTAAATCCCAGCATAAAAAAGAGGTATCCATACTAACATTTATTTACTTTACAATTACCATTTAATAAAGTCATAATAATATTAACATATATTATACATGAAGATTAACAAGAAATTTATAGCGCAATTATACTTGTGCCAGCATAAGAATACTGTGGAATCCTAATTACTTATTTCTTCTACGAAACTATTAACTGATATTTTTTGTGTATTTATTGTTACATCCTTTCCATTCAGCAAAACATCACAATGCGTAAAGTCGCAAGTGGACTTACGTTAGCTCATTAATTTCAAAATACATAGGGAAAAAGAAATAATTGAACTTTCACCTGCAAATATTCTTTGTCTTTCGTGGAATACAGGAGTAACTGTATTTTTTTTTTGGATTTTATCAAAGTACATCAAGCTGTACCTGAATTAAAATACATATTTGAAGGTAATTTTTAGCTACGATATTCTCTTTGAAACATATTTCTACAACTTAAAATGAAAATATAGGACAGTTTTTTCGAGTCGTTCTTCCAGGAATAGTGCGATATTATGAAATGGAAAATTACAATGGTCCTAATAATATGAATTTGTAAATGATTATACAATTTTCAATTCAATTTTTAAAGTAAAATTTTTGTTGTAAGTGGAAACTTGAAAACCATAATGATTAACATTCTTATCATCAAGTACAACTTAATTCAAATGCGAGTACTAAGATAAGTATAGAGATAAGACTTTTTTTATATGTCTCTCTTATAATTTTCTTGAATAGAACACAAAATAAAAAATAGGAAATGTACATTTATCTTGTTTCAAACTTTCCTTTATTTGATTTAAAAAAAAAAGAGATAGTTTTGTCTTTTGTGCATGAATGCAAATAAACATAAGACCAACCACTAATAACCTTAAGTTAAGATGTCTTGATTAGGATTTTATTAGTCTTATTTTGAAGAAATACATTCATTATGAGTACCAAATAAAAAAAGATAATGTAGCGATTGTAAGATATTATAAACATTCCTCTGGTTATACCATAAATATAAAAATAATGTACCATCAATTTCGCTTAATATTTTATGCAACATAATACTCCACAAATAACTTAAACTTAACAACAGAGTTGAGTAAGCCATAAGATAATAATGCAATAGGCCAGGTATTTACTTAAACGCGATTATGACAGTTTTGATCTCAATCTCTGCTTTTAATGTTTTTTATTCCTTCTGTCACTTTAATTCCATGTTACCATATTAATTTCATTTCGTCTGATTGTTGCTCTTTGATATTATTTTGTATGGTATTTATCAAATTAGCTAATAACGCAAATAAAATATTTTTCGAAGTGACTTATGACAGGCTTAATTACCTATATTAAATACAATGATATTATATAATAGACATGTTATACCCATACAAATCAACTGAAATAATATAAAATCAAAATTTTTAAAAACCCCCAACAGACAGACAGACATGTCAAACCTATAAAAGTAGTTGTTTTTTGTCAACCTTATAACACCCCTCTTTTTGCGTCGGGGCTTAAACCGTTCATACAAGTCAAAACAATAGAAAAGAGATATTATATAATAAAATCAACAAGAATAAAGAGTAAGTTTTGTCAGTTACGCTTGAATGTACCGGTAACTAATTAACTAAAGGTAAGACGTCCTATTAAGGATGTTTTTGCGTCTTCAAAATTTTGCGCTTAAAACATATCTTTTTAATAATATAATTCATTATATAGTCAATATGAGAAATAAATTAATTTTGTATTTTAGTAGTTTTGTACCGAGATAGATATAATAAAATATATTTACACTCGTAAATCCAAAGTTGCATTCTTTTACTAGCTACGACTTCAATCGTTTTCTGAAAGCATCGATCACGTTTTTATCGAATGACAATATCATAAATGTTCAATCAGCACGTATATTTGCCAAACATAATTTGATTTTTTTAATGACGAGCGATTCCAGTTTTATGCAATACTGACTTTCTAGTTTCTATCTTGTTTCATTTATAGCCGTTGATAAGCAATTTTGAACAGCGTCTACGGTTGAATAACTTTATATAGAACTAATTTTGTTTAGCGGTTTCACCCGCGTATATTATGTCGATGTAAGTGTAACAGATTTAAGAGTTGCCAACGCATTATATCAATGAGTACAAACTAGATACAAAATCGCTAATATACCGATAACTTAAATCATACTTTAAAAAATCATAAAGTAGGTAAATATACTACGTAATATTGCAAGTATCTTTGAACAGATTCGATTATATTATCTTCTGAAGTAAATTCGCCTATGGCATACGACGGATTTGATAATAATAATATTCTTTATAATAATAATAAATGGAAAAATAAACATTGGCAAGTTTAACCTATCCTACTCCATAAATCGCTGGAACTACTGAACGGATTTTAAACTTTATTTAATTATCAACACCAATAATTTATGACGTTATCAGAAAGTTATTATAAAAATTAAAGTAAGTAATCAGTAAACAATTAAACTTGTACGGTATTCCTTGATGTGTCACTTATTGAACCTTGAAGATTAAGGAAGTCTAAAAAAGAAAAATATTGTTTTTATTTTATACTCAGGCGCCTTTAGTTCGATGATATTAACCTATTTTTATTTAATACGGCATACTAATTTAATATATTTATTTTCAGGTGAAACACGAGCGTCTTCTTTTAGTGTCTGTTCTTGGATTCCTAGTAAATCTAATTGGTATTTACGCTTTCCATCACGGGCACGGACACGGCCACGGTGGGCACGGTCACTCCCACGGCGGGCACGGCCACTCGCACAACCATGACCACGGTCACTCGCACGACGATATCGAAGCACCGACGGGTGCGGGCTCGGCCATTATGCGAGGAGTGTTCCTTCACGTCCTCGCTGATACTCTAGGTTCAGTCGGTGTTATAATATCCGCAATTCTTATGCGTATGTTCGGCTGGATGAGAGCGGATCCCATATGTTCGATGGCGATCGCGCTGCTGATCGCCGCGAGTGTGGTTCCATTAGTGCGCGATTCGGCGGGAGTGTTGATGCAACGGACTCCGACCTCGATAGAGCGCGCGTTGCCTAACTTGTTCACTCGCGTCGTGGGCCTGGCTGGCGTGCACGCAGTCCAAGAACCACACTTTTGGACTTTGTGTAGTGACGTCCACGTAGGTGCTATCAAACTCGAAGTGGCCAGGGAAGTTGACCCCCGCTACGTGACGGATCAAGCTGCCAGAATATTCCGGGAGGCGGGCGTGAAACACTTAACAGTACAATTGGACTATTCCCCCCTTTGATGAGCGCTCGTGTACAGTTTCGTTGTTTGTTGTACATAAGTCGTAGAAAAAGTGTGTGTAATATAGTTCTGCACATTCGGATAGGTCACAGATATTCAAAGCCAATTTCTTATTTATGTTGCACCGTATTATCTAAAATACTGGTGGTTCTCTGTGTCATAGCAGTACATTTAATGCTTGGCGTGGTGTACAAATTAAAGCTATATAAATATAGAATCTAATATGTAATTTATAGAAATATTGAAAATGTTACTCTTCTCGTTTACCAATATTCTGCATTTAATACTTATTTAAAAATGCTCAATGTGTTTCATGTTACCGAGTTTCATTAGAAATAATAAATAATTAATCAAACTAGAATCGAAGTTTAAAATATTTTTACATTTATAACGTAGATAGCTGTATTACAGAGTGTAGGAAAAGTGGCAAAGTGCAACTTCGAGTAATGAAAATAATCGCAATGATATAAAACTTAAATATTAATACATATATACAATTTTAATTTCACATGCTTTTATATGAATTCTTATGTTTATATGGATAAAATATATTTATGCCTTTCCTCAAAATGCTAGTTATTTAAATTCAATGTGAAGTCCCTGTGAAACGAACAAAAAAGTTACTGCATTATAACTTACATAAAGAGACTTCAAATATAGAGCCATTAATTTATGAGAAAAAATGTGTTATTTTACCCGAAATACAATAATAGCTACTTTAAAGATTGAAATTTAAACAAGTTTTTTATATATGTTCATAATAACTAATTAGGAGTCTAGATACAAAAAAATTAAACCTAATGTTTTGCCAAAAAATATATTTTATGCAGAAACTTGAAAAACGATTTTTTGTATCTGTGAGTTCTGTGGCTATTCTGTGTTGCTTGTATGTATACAATATTTTTATGTAAACTAAATGTTTTTCTATTGCTATTTTATTTTTATACTTTACTAGATAATATAACATTCCAAGTCTTATTACTTATTGGAGATTTACTATACATTTTATATTTTTAATTGTTGTAATATTGGATCAAAGCATTGAAATGTTTTTGAAAAAAACAACCTGATGATTCATTGTAACTCTTACATTATTTTGCTTAACAATATTACCATTATTTACCAAAATTTATTTATTATTTTTACGTGCCTTTTAAGCTTAGCATTCCGGTTTTTTCAGATTTAACGTAGTTTGCATAATATTTCGTTGACATTATAATATATTTAAACCTTGTGCGGACTCGTGCGATGTTATAAACTGTCCTCAACTCAAAGTTATGTTTAAACATATTTTGCGTGCATTCAGTCTGCAAAATTTAAAAGAATGAATTGTAATTTTTGAAGCTAAGCTTTCATAAACTGTATGTTAACAAAATGAGCATTTTCACGCACTATACATTGGTGAAATCGGCCATATTTATAAAAAAAAATAATTATGTTTAAACCACGAGAAGTCCTTAGAAGTTGAATGAATAAAGGACAAAGACTAGACCCTTATAATTTTGTGTAAAGTATTATCTATGTCGAGTATCGGAAACTTAATATGTAGTACCAAAAAAAGATTAATTAAAATCGGTATGTCACAAACATTAGCTCCATAACTTAGTAATAAGTATTTTTTTATATGTGAAATTTAATGAATGGAATTATATTATTTTCTAATCTAAAACTCAAAATTGTGCAATATTTTATATCAAATTATAGCAAAAAAACTGGTTTGTGCTATCTACTAGAATAATAAAACAAATTCCGGTTTGTGTGGAATTTAAGCAACGACGATTGTAAAAGCTTAGTTGCACTACACATTTTATTTTTAAACTGTGCAGATGTATTTATTTAGGTTCAGAATTAAAAATAATACAATTTTATATACCTTGTTTTTATTTACTAATCTCTACAACAAAAGGCTTTAATTAATAACCCAACTTCAGTAGTTCTATAAAACTTTATCTTTCACAGGGCTGTAGGTCGCGTCACGGATGTTTATCGCTGGACGAGAATAGCTGCGCCGTGCGCATCGGTAGAATCGCGCTCGTAATTGACGTATTGTTGCGAGAAAGACAACACGACTGGGGAACCAATCAACGCTCGCGCACCCGACGATCACGCGCCCCGCGCGCCGTGCCGTCCCCTCGATACCTTATTTTTGACTTCTGCGCAGGTTTCGTTCAGCGCTAAAGATTCGTGACGCTACGTATACATAATTTGTGAAGCTATATTATTATTCCGACCTAGTTTCACTTAGTAGGTACATTTAATAGAACAAAAGTGGCTGTCCAGTTTTCCGTGAGGAAAAAATGCTCATGCGTACCTACAATCCCGGGAAGAGATATTAGGATATGTCGGACTCAAACCTTTAAAAAACCCGACGGTATTCCACTGTCCCGCATTTCGACGGATTCACGGACACTAGCGAACTCTTCTGTATAGTGGGTGTCCAAGCCTTTTTGTGGCGAGAAGGAAAGGTGGGTTAGTAGTTTAGGGTGCAATTCAGCACCTTTGACGAACCCAATTGGGCGATGGGATCGTTCACAATGCCTCTTTATAAGTGTACTAGCGACCCGCCCCTGCTTAGCACGGGTGCAACTACAGAATGTCCTCATACACAACGTTCACAGCTTTTTTATCAACCTGACCCCCGGGCGGCCGCGAGTCGGTACGGCTGCGGCGCAGCATCAACTACGTCCCGTCATTTTAAATTTGTAATATCTTCGGGACTATTCATTTAAATTACATGGTGTTAGAGGCATATTGATCTATAATAAATGCACAATTTATTTAAGGTACTCAATTGGATAAGGTTTAATGCTGTATAGTTTAAAATCACTTCGTAAATAACCATTTATTAGTAAAGGATTAAAAATTGTTATCCCTAATAGATAGACATATTATGCCATCGCGGACTTTTTTGTACAACTTTTTAAGGTGGACAATATTGTAGTACAATATTTTGGTCTATCTCATAGGGTTTAGCCAGCGTTTGCAATATAAGCGCATAAAACGTTCTTATTTACGACATCACATTAGAAACCTCTAAATTTATCTGTCTTTCTCTACTATATTATGCATGTATTATACATATAAACCTTCCTTAAGAATCACTCCATCTATTTAAAAAAACTTCATCAAAATCCGTTGCGTAGTTTTAAAGATCTAAGCATACATAGTGACAGATAGACAGCGATAGCGACTTTGTTTTATACTATGTATAGTAACCGTCAATTACCTTTAGCGGTGAACGAAACCTGCGCAGAAGTCAAAAATAAGGTATCGAGGAAGCGGTGCGGCGCGCGTAATCGTCGGGTGCGCGACCGTTGATTGGTTGTCCCAGTCGTGTTGTCTTTCTCGCACCAACGAGCGCGATTCTACCGATGGGCAGCTATTCTCGTCAATCGCTAAACATTCGTGACGGTTACTATAATAATGATACCGCGAACAGAAGGCCGCTAGCTAACTGATGAGACATGAATTTTATAATTTTCTTATTCCTATGTGAGACTTGACTCAATTAGAATTAATAAGTTTTTTCAAGAGGTAGGATAGCTATTTGAAAGTAAAAGACTGACTTATTTCAAATATTTTTATACATCCTTAGACAAATCATTCATATACATACAACAAAATATTAAATAAATCTGTTTAATAATTACTTACGTGACGATTTAGTCACGAGATCAGAAATGGTGTAGCCACGGAACATAATAAAATAGAAAAAAATAAGAGCTAACTGAACTATTAGCCGCATATATATCTTGTTTTGTTCTGTCATACTAGTGTATTTTTAAACCATGACTCAATTAATGTAGTAATAAAAACATTATAACTTTCAGTCCTTTTACATCAAAATACATTAAGTTGTCTGCTTTTTATGAATAACTTAATTAAATTTTCATAATTATCTCATACAAAAGTCTGAAACTAATGTGACTACACCCAGTTAATTGGATTGTTATTCAATAAGTTTCTTGGCTTTGAAGTATCTGCGGAGGTAGAGGACTTGCCATGTTGCAAGACCAAGTAGGCATACCATTGAAAATATACTGAAGAACAACACTCTGTTGTTTGTTGATTCTGAAATCAAATACATTTTTAAAATGAGATTTATTAAATAAGGCTTTGTTATGCAAAAAAGAAACAATTACTCTAGTTTTTTTCCTTTTATTTTATTTAATGCTTTTAGGCTGGGGGTAAGCCTCATCTTAAAACATACAGTTAAAAATTTGTGAGAGGTATAATCCCCTTATTATGAAGATGTCAAAATCTACTTTCGGATTAATTAATTATTGTACCAAGTATACTATTACAACTAAGAAATTTTCTATTTAATTTTAGACAAAAGTATATACCATTAGTGTCCCTCATTTCCTCTTCTCTCTTTCTCATAAGAGTGAAGTCCTGGACGATAGCCTCTGAGAGATCTTCTAACCTCTTTAGTTCCAGTTCCATTGGCTTTAGTTTTGCAGCTTCACCTATCTACAAATTTTAGAAATAATGAATGAATTGCAAATAACAATGTCTCCTCCTCCTTCAAATTTTTTATTTTTTATAATATATAGTCCAAGAAAATAGATCTTTAAATATGAACAGATAAAAACTGAATTTTTTTGAGCCAGCCTATCTCAGTTAATTTTGATTCTAGCCGAATATCATTTTGATGTAAAATTTTAAGTTCTAAAACTTACATTAAAGGTAATTTTTTCTAGGACTTACTGTTTTCCATAAAATTTTAAACAAGTTTTTTTTTTCTCAAGTTCTCGCGCATGAATTTAAAAACGACTTACACTATTTGTTTACGGATCTTTCAATGTATATTACATAAAAAAATCAAGTTTTTATCTGAAATTCGTATTTAAAGCTCTATTTTCTTGGACTAAATAAGGGTATTGTAAGTTTTATTAATTTTTTTAGGTAGTGCTGTATAATAAATTCAATCACACCCAATAGATTGCTATATTACCAACTTTAATGCATGGAAGCGATTTGGAGTTCATTTATAAAAGATTCACTTTAAATATAGTTCGAAACAACAGCTCCAAACATCTTCCACTTGACTCATTTAGTTTAAGCTTGGATTTTATTAGAGTTAATACTAAAGTTAATTTCAATAAATTTATCAATGTTAGTGGGTGCTGGCATTTGGCAAGCATACTGGCAAGCTATTAATCATGGAGCATAAAAGAATAAACAATAGAGAGGAAGTCAACAGATATTGGCAATATCGAGCAAAATCATATAAATAAAAATGTTAACCATGCTTAAGGAAAGAGGGTTTATTTTGGCACACTTTATTTAAATAAAGCACACATTACCCAAGTATTCTAGAAGATTGCAGTTTGCGAAGCCCACCGACAAAAAATATATAAAGAATTATAAATGTAAAGCAATTTATAATACCAAATAAATATAACATAGGTAGATAGAAAAAGTATCTAATTAGAATTATAATAAATAAAATAAAAGAAATATACTTACACCTTCATAGTTTTTGGCTTCAATACCAACTTTAATGTCTAAATGTACATCTTGGGGAGCGCCACGCCTCTCTGTAAATATATAAAAAATACTTGTATAAATATTTCAGTATTAAGATTGTCATTCTTGTTCGCATTTTAAAGGCATTTCTAATGTGTTAAATTAATAATACTCTGTTTACAATAAGATTTTTTAGTCAAAACAGCCTGTTAATTCATACATTAATATGTATATTAACAATTATAACAAAGGTTGTGACAATTATAGCTACTCGTAATATTAATAAGCAAAAATAACCCTGTCTGGATGTTACATTTTCAAACAAGTCACTGAACTACTTCCAATGAAGTATAGAATAGAAATTGTTGACATGGAAAGGCAAAAGGGTATGTGCGGTTAAAATTCATTGATTCTAGACTACAATATCTGTCTGTATGTTGCAGATAATTAATAGTCTCGAAAGTACAAAGATAGCTCGGAAAAGAATTTTTCATCACTTAGAATGAAATGTATTTCATTGCTGCATGTTACCAAATTGTTTAAAATATGTAAGGAGATTCACCTGGTGGCATTTTTGATATGAAACAAACTTCAAATGTATCATATGTTTCTGTTACAAATGTGAATTTTCCTTTATTGATGTTATCCTTTTGTGCTAAGATGTGTCCTTTTGAATCTTTAACCTAAAAAAAATAGATTTATGATTACCATACTAATTATAGTAATATCAGAATTTACCCAAATATCTAGTCCATGTATCATACATGAAGACTATTCTGAGAAGATTTTTAGTCAGTCAACTAAATGAATGGGTGTTCGCTGATGTTTGACGGCGGTAACCTAAATAATATTGCCGCTGCCCGCCTTCACAACACATAATTAGGTAATTCTTACTTACAATATAGTCTACACGTTGACCAGTGACTTCAGTTACTTCATATTCACCAGCTACTAGAACGTTTGCCTGGAGCTCCTCTTTCAAACATTTTTGGGTGTTAGGTGCCAAACTCCACATTATAGCATTACAATTGCACCAGAAAATACTTAACAAAAGAGCGAGATATTGAACCTCCATTTTGATATAAATACTTCTGCTATTTATAAGTAAAATATTATATTACATGTCATAACTCTACAAAGAGAAAACAAACATTTTAGTGTTCGTTTTAAAAGTTTTCGATGAGTTGGCCCGACAGAAAAACGTCGTCAACTCTTGTTTGTTTTTTTAATTTATATGCTTAATGTGGATTTGCTGCAAGGCTTTTTAGTTATAAAAAATATTCATAAACTTTAAATACATACCTAACTTAAAAACTCGCAAGTCATAACATTTAAAACAAAAAAATATATAAAGTTTATAACTCATTGATTTGCAGCAATAAATTAATTTATTTTCGTCTGAAAATAATTTAAAAAATAGCAATGTTTGCGCATGTGTCAAATTCAAATACCAAATCAACAAATGTCAATTTTCTAACCAAAAAAGTTGTTTGGATTCAAGAAGTTTTAATAAATTTATAATAGTTCGCTGTAATTACCAAAAAAATATTAATATTTTTATTCTCTCTGTCAACTCCTATTACATATTACAACTCGTATAATATAATAAGAGCTTCATTAAGTCCTTATTACGTCCATATTATACACAGACTGTTATTATTTTTCTGGAAGTTTTGTGCACTTTCTACGTTCAAGAGGATATTCTTTCAATATGCTACCTCATATAATATAAAAACTAAAAAAACCTATCAAAAGTTAGTATGACTCATATACATAATATTGCACTATTACTCCATGTTTACATAATACTTGTAAGTAGTACGAATAACACTTAATATGAGTTTGACAGCGACAAAAACAAAAAATAGTTTCCTTGTAGTAGATAGTATTAATATGGGAAATTTCCTATATTAATACTATCTCTAGGAGTCGCAAAATTAATATAAATGTATTTCATATTTGTGTCCCTACAGGCAACTTATATAGAATAAACTTATTGAGAATCAAGGTTACTTCTACAAAAAATTTATAATTTGTTTTTATAACCTCGTTTGTCCGAGAATTTGCAATTTTGAGATTTCTTTTACCTATAATGAGAATAATTTAATTTCTATTTATTTCTGGATGCCATCTTATTACTCGCATATTCGTAGACATGTATATTTTCGTTAACTTTATTTATATGTAAACTTAAGCTTTTATCATAGGGGCCAAAATAAATGTATTACAAATACTTTTAAATTTATATCATTCATTATTTTTCACTCTATACTATATTTTGTTTCAGGAATACATAAAACAATTGCAAGTCAGGAAAATGCATGTTCTTCAAGCCTTGGATTACATACACAATATGTCCAAAATTTAAGGTAAGTTTTGTAATTTAAAATACTGTCAAAAACGTACAAAATAGCAACGGCATTTTTGAAACCAACTTTTTTGCTATACAAACTTAATAAAGTAACACATCCTATTACAATCCGATGGTGAGAATGTGCCGCACACATAACTAAATAGCTTTTGCTAACTCTAACATAGACATGTTTGGTAATTTCTCACAGTATAAAAAAATAATTATTGTTAGTATGAAAGCCAAATATCTATCTATCACTTCTTAAGTCACATAACTACTTATAAAGTATATATGTGTTTCATATCTAAATATGATGATGTTAACCATCATTCCCCTGCCGCTTTTGATTAAGACAAGTTAAATTTTGTAAGATGGTATGTACTCTATTTTGGGTTACTGTCTCGTTCAATTATTAAGACAGAACCTGTTTGTGTCAGAAATACAAATAATAATACTAACCACTGTGTAAGTGTAAGTCAGTAACTAATAATATACCTATATTTTCATAAATAACTAGCTGTGCTAGATAAATTGTGTATTTTCTCACAGTAAAACAAAGTCTATGTATAACTTCAGGGGTACTTTACCCCACCTACTACTACCTACCCAGTTATTAGAGGGAGAGGGGGGAGGGGGTAAAAGTTTATATGAAAGTCCATGCAGATGGAGTCACGGGCAACGGCTAGTTGGTTATATATTTTGAAATTCCCTTGTAATCTCACAAATTTTACCTTACAATTTGGCATTTATTTAATCTGTTGCATCACAGACATTATTGTTGTTAAAAATATTTTATTTATTTGTATTATAGTAGTTAATAATTATCAGAGTAGGTTTAATAGTAAATTATTTTAATGGTTTGTACTTTCAATAATATGTTTTCAATAAAGAGTATATCTATCTGTTTTAAATAAGGACAGCTATGTTAATTAAAATCAGGCAATTGTTATATTTTTCTATTATCTTTATGCAGCAATCTCCTAAGAGCTTCTGAAAAAAAAAATACTTAGGAAAGCTCTACATTGTCTATATATCATTAAGACTACCATTATTTTTTCCTCTCTTTATTATATTTTAAACTTTAAAAGTCTTTTGAAAAAGTTCCTACTTGAATAACTGATTTAATTGTTAATATGTTTGTCTGGTTATAATTTTCTTAAAAAATAAGCTTAGTGCAAAATAATAAGCTTATTTATGTTGTAACTTCTATATGAAAGGTTGTAGCAATGTTTAGTTTTTTATAAAAGTATTTTAAAGGTAAAACAGCTTGAATGGAAAAACACATGGTATGTTGTCTTTTTGATTTGTAATATCTAAAGCATCTTTAAATATTTAATATCTTCATTAAACATTGCATTAAATGACATTTAATATAAATACATATGAAATGGAAAACTGTTAATAAAATTTTGAAATAGATCACTCAGTAAAGCTAGCTTGCATAATAATTACTTTAAGTGATCTTTTAGTAGATCAACACATTAAATTAATTTATAGACAATCATGGGACAAACAAGATTTGTTGAACAATATTGTTTTACCTTATTTATGTTGGTTTGTAAAGAAACGAAATGAAAATATGGCATAGTTTATGAAAATAATATAATTAAATTGATGATATAGGCCCACGTGACAGGCTGTGTAATTAAATTGATGATATAGGCCCCACGTGACAGGCTGTGCCTAGTGTGGGGTCCAATGTCTATTTATTGCCTGTTGATTTATAATTTTTTGTTTAACTAATAAAACATTTTATTTATTTTATTTATTTATATCTAGAATTTTGGAATAATTGGATTGATTTCTTTCTCGTAAAAACACATTCAATATGCAGACTCAGGAGCCAAGGAAACCCTAACACCCCTGTTCACGCCCTGTGCCGGTAAAAATGCCTGTCTTTAATGCCTAATTTAATAAAACATATTGGTT
>JADANM010005263.1:6015372-6032169 GCA_026213755.1 Eurema hecabe | reverse complement strand
ATATATAGATGAAAACAAATTAATTGCGTCTTACGCTAGCTTAATTATATTTAACGACACCAATATTGTTGCTGAAAAGTCCAGTTAAAGTTAGTTGGAAGCAACTCTGATTCAGGCGATTCTGTTGGAAACAAAATCGAAAATTAAACATCAAAAAACAAATATTATATACCATAATCGTTATATCTTATCCTGTAGTCAGCAGGGGTAAGTTGTTTGCCAAAAAATAACATGGTTAATAGCAGGATAGATTCCCTGAATCAAAATAATTGACAACTTGGAATAGGGGTATTAGGAGGGGAGCTGGAGCGGGAAATTTGGCGGTTGGCCTTGACAATGAACTGGCGGCACGCACACGGCCAGACACTCCTCGTGCGATCACTCACTCACACCAGCAAGAGGCTGCTATTCCACGAATGGCCTCTCCCACACAATTATTACTGTGGTAGGGTTGGCAATGTGCTTCTAATTATTTTTCTAACAGATGTGTCCCATAAGCTTGTAAGAAAGGGCTAAGAAATCGTATTTAAAACATTTTCTTATGTTTTATATAAAATATTTATATTAGAAAAAATAATTCATTTCTTGAGAATGAAATTTTATTTTACACGTATTTCTTCGTTTAAAACTTTATATATTTTTATTTTTTATCCAAAGGACTCGCCGTCCCAATTCATAGAATTCTTTTATTATTTTTTGATTATAATGTACCTAAGTTTTGGTTGCCTGTTAGATATTATTTATTAGTGATAAGGTCGCATTTTGCATGAGCATAATTATTACTTTTGCTTATATAGAATAAAGAGTAATTTAAAGCTACCGCTTTAGATTTTCCTTTAATATAATTAAATATTTGTACACGGTGTGTCGACCCTATAGCCAAAAATCGAGGTTGTCGGCTGTTCGGCGCGCCGCCGCGTGCCTGTCCTAACGCAACACACGTATAGACAGCCTAGGCTTTGTCGATAACGACTAAATATCCGCCGCCAAGGCTCTTTGCTACACATGTGTGCACGTGTAATGTATACGCGTCTATGTGTGAGTCAGCAGCCAAAAAAGTAAACTGTTATGTTGCGGTGGAGTTCAAATTTGATGACTATTATTACACCAGGTTTGGGTGTTCTTGTCTGCAACTATGATTTATGTGTGAACTCTTGATGTGTTTCGCAGTTAATTGATGCATTATTTTTTATTAGTTTCGTTTTGTTTGGTACTCTTTATAATATATTGCGGTTCTTTTATTGGGTCGATGATATTCTCATTCATTTTGAGATAAAAAATAATTGACTAAACTCAGACATTTACTTAAAATACGATTCAATAAGACTTGGGGTGCTTTAAGAAAAGAACTTATTACTTTTTAATGGCTGGCAACTCTCTTCATAGCTGTCGAGCTCGAACAGGGTTCATGATAGACGATGACCACTTTCCATCAGGTGGCTTGCTTGCTCGGTTGCCCCTTATATTATGAAAATTACAACATGTCTAATAGCTGCGTCGTTTAAGAAAAATTCTAGAGTTCAAATTGCTGATTATACAATCCATTATAACTTAAAGTTCAAATTTAATTGTTTTGTTGGTTTTAATCTTTGCAAGAGGCTAAAGGTCTCACGACAAATCACGTGTTAAGTAATCGTGGTTATAAAATTTGTTTTCCATGTTTCAACGAGAAATGTTAGGAACTTTGATAGTATTTGGTTTGTTTCAACGCGCTATTAGGAGTACAAAAATCGAAACAAAATTTTTATGTTGGATAGTTCATATATTAAGGAAGGCTTTAGGTAATATCAAGCTATGACTAGGAGCGAAGCACATCATTTGTGGGCTTACTTACGTGCGCTGGGTTAAGATACCCAAAAATATATCTGAAAGAATTATTCCTTTTAAAATGATCTGAAAAAATCTGCGACAGTATACGTCTATATATTAAAGTTCACTATAGCTACTTTAATGGTAGGTAATCAAATTTATTCGGACAAGAAGACAAAACAAAAAATATAATTTAAGTTCCTCATAACATTAACTATATTCTGTTAAGAATACTTTTATAATAGAAATCGAGGAGGACGAAGTCGTGAGCAACAGCTAGTAATAAATATAATATAAATGATATTTATTTAGGTACCAATACTTCGAGAGTAATCGTGTGGGATAAGTTTAGTACGTAACTACTTAAATACTTATTCATTCTGTTTCAATGCCAGTCTTTATCAGCCCTCAAATATAATTATTGGTCTTTTCCTTAATTAATTTACGTACAATTCATTTGGTCAACATCAGTTATGTAATCAATAACCTACACCAACCATTGTTTCCTATACATTAATATCACCACCAAGTAATTTAAAGATTATATAATACCCAAGTTAAATTATAAATGTTTCCAAGTTCCTTAGGATAACAAATTTGGATAAATGCTTTGAAATCTAGCTTTGCAATTTACGTACTGTAATCGGTTCGGATGCGCTCAATACGCAGCGTCAACTATATAAACAACATCATTATGTAACGTAGAGGCAGGTAAATGCCCTTCGTTACATCAGCCAATAGTGTGCGCCGCAGCTTGGGTTCGCTTTCGAAACTGTTACCGTGCAGCAGTCATTCGTTGTTACAAACCGAAGGGATATTTATACGTCAGCTATTTGCCGCGGCTACACCGAAGGGACCAATGTGAGTGGATGGGCACGTGCTTGGGCGGCGCGCGCGCTGGTGGGGCGCCGCGTGACTTGCGCGTACGCAGTGCGTGCCAGTGCGTAACTGTCGCTGCGTATGTTTACATCTTCCACGTCGCCCTCTAGTTGTACCAACGACCCCATTATGACAGTACGCAACCGTTCGCCGTTTCTTGAATTCGTTCTGCCAGTGAGTGTGAAGGGAATTACAGTTTTTCATGTGCACAGATGATGCTAATTATGAGTGGCACGTGGCATGTAAGTGTTTCCAATTGTCAAAATGAGTTAGTATTAGCTATATCAAGAAAATAAAATAAAATGTTTAATACTGGACTAGTCGATTAAAGTTGAATCTAACTATGCTTTTAAATGAAATGAATTTGATATAGATGATTCTATTTCTAGATCTAGGGTCTAAATTTATGTAGATACTTTTTAATGATCCCTTCTTAACGTACAGCAACGCTAAGATTAATTGACAGTTATTGTAAAAACGTTTTGTGATAACAATCTAATTGTATTCTCAACCCAAGTATTTTAATACGTTTATTTATCAGCTTAAAATAATGAGTAAGTACACATCTACCTACTTCATGAATATATTAATTATGTCGAGCTAAAATGCACATACCTACCTAAAGACTATAATACGACTTTATGATATTATCATTGTTTTCAAAGTCCTTTCATTAGACATTGCTCGTTTAGCATTACTCTCGTATAAAACAAATGTGTTTTATAAATGATGTATTGTCATATCAATTGCGACTTGCTTTGAAGTTTTAATGAACGCCGAAACTCATTTTTTTAATAATTCAATTATTTTTATGGTATTTGGAAAAGAAATACTTATGGAAATGTGTAAATGTAATGTAAAAAAATAAAACTAATAAAACAACGTTCACAAGTCTTTGAAGTGTTATAGTTCGAACAGTCATTACTTTTTAATCGACATATTGATATAAGTAGGTAGATATATACCCATGTCATAATATCGTAAGTATGTAAATAATCTTGTAATAGTAATAATATTGAAAAGCGTATTACGCAAGTAAGAAAAGAAAAGCTTTGGGTAACTGGCGCATAATTTGTAAAAATTCGCGTTTTTCGAAGATCATTCCGATCTAAATATTTTTATTATTCACGTTACCATAACAAATGCATCTGACCGAGTGCATTGTGAATTTATAAGTGTCACGGTTTTAGCAGGACGTGCTCCTCGTATAAATGCGGTAACACTTTAAACACGTCCCTAAGTTATGTAACACTAAACGTAATCTTATTTTTATCTTTTCGACGAGGATCTCATTTCAAATGTGTATGCAATTTAAATGGTGCCACGGAATATTTGAATCCTTTTTTTCCATGACTTGTAGGTTAATTGAAAAGGGGTTGTGTCTTTTACAAGACATAACAGCTAGGGTAGCCTAATGTCGTGATAGAGTATGCCAAGTTGCCTTAAACTACCTAAGTCGGTAAAATACAGTTGTGTTTTGGTCTTTAAAATATTAACACGAGCTTCAAACTGATACACCACTTCCCGAGGCCCATGGTTATCCCTTAAGCTTCTCTTTTCTTCAATTTTACCTTCTATTTGTCAATAAGTTTCGCTTGTAATATGATAATGTTAACATAATATATCAAGACGGATTGGGGAGAGAGCAGTTAGGCGTAGTTTTCCGCCGAGCCTTGGTATAGGTCGGGCGCGGAGTCGTTGGCCGCGCAATGTCACCTGGTGCTCGCCCGCCACCCGCTCCACCCCCGCCGCCCTCGCCGCCCCGCCCCGCCCCGCCCCGCCCCACACCACCCCGCACCTCCTAGCTCAGCGTCTGCGTCAACCGACATTCGAATTTAGATCCATTTCCGAAACGTGCAATAAAAGTACCACGATTTTTTCACCGAACTTGTTAGCTTTTATTCTAACTTCAGTTAATGATTAATATGATTCGCTAATCATGTTTACAGACAAAACTGTGTACAATTTATTCTAATGATACTAACGAATTCCGTATGCACAGAACAATACACAAATTTATTTTTCCAAGGCTATAATTAAGTGATTTCTAAATAATTTATAGCAAGGCTATTCTTACTCTACGGTTAAGAAAACTGTAGTCAATATAGAACCTTGTTAATTTTTAACAGCACTGGAAAACGTTCTACATTTTTAGTGCCACAAAGTCCAAAGTACCTATCTATGTATCTATCGAAAAATTGTTGTATAATAAATATATTCAAAGTCTTGACACTCTTGATTTAAACATGCATTTCGTTGCATGTTATACCTGGAGGAATTATCGGGCAATCTCACTACCAGGAACAGAGATGGGCGTTAATTACAAAGAAACATATGCGTGATTCACGCACGTTCGAAAAATATGTAAACGCGGCTACAATCGATTATAGATTGCGGTAGGTCGTAGCTGCGCGCCTAGTCGGCCTATCAAAAATGATTTTGCCTCGAGGTGATCACGTGGCACCTAAAGTGCGGAAACGTCAGGACAACTAGGCAGGCATTGCGGTAGGTTAGGTTAGGTTGTATCTAGCCGTACTATCGGTCCTGCCTCTTGATGCGCAGCGGCGGATTCCGCAGGTGTTTTTGGTAGTTGTCCGCGTGGTGATATTGGGCGATGTCGGTCGTTGACTCCGCGCTATCTGCATTATTTAGCCCCGACTCAATGTCGGCACAATGTCGAATCGCTAGAGTTCACAGACCGGCGTGCGCCTTACCGACCGCCTTGTTCTAGCTAATTTTTATTTGGGCTTTCGTCGTAATTATACGAGATTATTCATATTCCGCTTTATTTATTGCTTTAATATACATTGGGATATTTTGAAGTGGTTTTATATATTTATATATTATGTATTTGGCAATTTATTTTTACAGCGTGTTTTGATCAGCTTTTATGATGTCAGTAGGTTTATTCACTATCATTACATTGTTGTTTTTGTTTATGACTAATACCTACTTAAAACAATCAGGATTTTTTTTGAATAATTTGAAGTTCTTTTTTTCATTAACATTATTTCAATCGTTATAAGCCACCAGGTGGTTGGGTTGTTCGGATACGGCTGCCTAATTTCGTGAGATTCCGTGCAAGATGGCATAAGGCAGTGGGGCACGACGGCACGTCGGCACGTAGTTGGTTTTACCGTTGCGAGCACGGCATGGCATCACACTCCGTGCCGCAGTCGGTCTGTGGGTTGCGCCAGTGGGTCGAGGCGCGCGGAAACCACGCCACGGTCAAGGCCGCCGTCTAGACGCGGCTCCCTTCAGCCCCGCACCTCGCCCTCCTCGCACCTCACTCCCTCTCATCCCACCCTATCCGTATCTCCCCTCTATTTATTTTTACCTCGACAGCCGCCGCCGAATTTGCCTGGGTCTCGCTCTGTAGGTCCACGAACCCGACCTACCCATATGTAATACTAGTCGCGACGTCTCGTTCGCTTAGATCATAATTATTGTATTATCCAGTCACGTATCGAGTGCGACTTATACCCGTTTCGGATCGCCTCCGGTAGACATTGATATATTATTACTCAAACCCATAATTAAGTATTTGAGGTTTGGTATTTTAAAATTATCATTTGATTACTTGGAAGCGCATTAATGTTCAGCATTTCAACATCTCGCAAGCTTCGGTATTTTTAAATATGTTTTATTACTCACTATCGGAATAACGAGTTGTTGTTAAAAATATCCTGCTGTGGGAGTTGCCTGCTTTTTGTTAAAATTAGAATAAAATTCTTCCGGAGATTGCTCGCTTTTGTAATTTGGTATTTATATATACTGTATATTGTATTATCGTATGAGGTTATCAATGGTGATTGATTCAATTGATTAACTCAACGTGAATCATATTTTATCTTCCTAACATATTTGACATAGTACATAACAAAGAAAATGGACCTGAATGGATCTTTTCGTATTACCGAGTTAGATTCAGTTTAATCGCTTACGTTTAACTATCGGCTTTCAGTAAGTTGCTATAGGATTCTGATGATTATTATTCGGAATTCACATTCTCATGATAGCTTTAGTCCTGTAGGTACTACTACATAACCAAACTAAAAAGTTAAAAAACATTTTCTTACACGTTTTTATAATTCATACGAAACAGTGTTAAGAATTAGCATTCGCCTGTCGATAGTAGTCAGGAAATGTCTTGTAACCAATTTATTAACTCTAATTTTTATGACATTATCTACCTATCGTACATATATAAGCGACTGGTTTTAAGATATAGCAGCTCTGATTGGCATAGTGAAATCATCGGCGGGCGGTCTGTCTGTGAATAACTAATGTTACCTTGGACGACGCTGCGGGACCACACGCGAACGTTTCAAACGTTATATAAGTAGATTTTTTGTCTATTTTATTTTAAAGTTGCCAATCAAATGCAATCGCTGCGCTAATTTCGAGAATAGGTTGGGTAATGGGTATGTCTGGTTATTAATTTTTTAACGATTTCTGGTTGGGAAATTTAACTGTACCTACTAAGTACAGTAAGAATATAGTGTTTATTTGTTTTTTTTTTATAATTTTTATTAGTTAGGAGAACAAAACCAATTATATACACCAAGTTTTGTATCTCTTATAGTAGATACACTAGGAAAGATTTCCTTCTATGGACCTTTGGGTTTATTTACTTTATTATAAGCATTTTTGCTTTGGACTTACCTATAATATACTGTGTTGAAAGCTTGACTTGTTTAGTTTGTGATATAACTTTTTCTTATTACGTCTTTCAGAACCTTTTCCCTCTTCTATTGCGTACTTGACAACTTGCAAGTGCAATGCAATATGCATGCGTCAATTATGTACTCGAGACGTTTGAATAAATTGCATATGTATAGCATTCGGATCCGTTTACCATGGAAACCGATTTGTAATGCTCGTGTTTGCAATATTAAATTCTCAATTACAATTTTTTGTTTGGTACCCTCAAAAGGCACCTACCTAAATCAATTTGTTAAAAGTTGCACCGTAGCAAATTACAGCGCACAAAAAGGTCTGTCAGATTTGTAATTAGTAATTATATTCCGGATTCGAATTGAGACTGTTTTGTTGGAGCTAGAATTAACTTGTTTCCTTACATAAATCTCTTGACCCTAATAATAGCTATTGTACGTCCCACGCGCTTGTTAATACATAATTGAGATAAAGCTTAAAAGAGCTTGATCGAGTGATATCTAAAAGACTTGTAAATCAGAAAATGGAACAATTATCTGATTAATATTTAAACAAAGACTCGGCATAACAACTAATCGATTTGGATTCCGAGTGGATTTTTTATCAAACATGAAAAGATATGATAAAATATGGAAAAATATTACAAAGACATTGGCAATGCCAAACATTCATAATGTTGTGGTAGGTCCGAGATTCTCATAAACAATGCGTCGCGTCGCTGATATTTTTTCTATCGGCTATTTCTAATCTTCGGTGACGATACACGATGTTTGCGATAAAGAAATAAAGCCTAGTGTTTTAAGTTTTAAATGATAAGGGACTTATCGAAATTGTGGATTTAAAATATGTAATATATATGATTTGGTAAAAATACTATGCATAATATTTTTTAAGTAAAATTTAAAGAGGTAGGACAGGAATGAAATTCGCAGACATATTATACGTATATATTCATTATGCAAACATGAAATCACGTACCTAATGTTACAATTTTAGCTTACATAACTGTGACTATTTTCGTGAATGCATAGGTAAGTTAAGACAAAATTAACTTATGCATTCGCGAAAATAGTGGAAATAAATATGAATGGAATATAAATATCAGAACTAAATAATTTTGATTTTTAAACTTAATTTTTTCTAAATTATGTTTTACTGTATCAATTATAACATGTAGGTATATAAGATTTAATATTTTTAACGACTTACATCGGTTGTAACATCGGTTACAGTTAATATAACACCTATCAATCTATCAATATAAGGGTGATGTCTTTTTGTACGTCAAATATAAATAAGTGCAGCTAATCACGTTGTCCTTGGTCAGGTCCAATAGACGGTGAATTTTTAGCCGTTCATTGGTATTTGGCTGACAAAAAGTAGCCCAGGCGGGTGGCCTTGAATTCGATAAAATCGCGTAAGCATGCGATTTTCGGTGTGTTGAGGCGCGAATAGATATTCATAATAACAAGCGCGCCAGTTCATCGACCGAGTGTCCGTGGACTCACCTTCGGGGTTTGTAGATAAATGGCATTTCGTTCTACGCCGGCTCGCGCGAACTCACGCGGGCGGCCGCAACGCCGCCGCTGTTGGGATAGGCTTGGTCTAAACATTGCTAGCGCCTGCCTGCCGCTGTGACGAATTGTTTTGCTATTTATGACTATTAGAATGGCCTTGACGGATTAAGACGTTAGATGCAGAACGGAAAAATATGCTTTTGTATCGCAGTCGCATTGTTTAAAAATTAAAGGATTGATGATTAATTTACAGTAGAATTGTTCTTTATTCATTTATTTAAGTATGTTTTGTCTAATTTAAAACTCATAACAGGATGAGAGCATATGTTCGTTTACACAAATTATATTTTTATGACGTAATGGCTATATTTGCTCTAAAAATGTACGAAATCGATGCCTGTAAATTGTTTACTGTGTAGAAGAAAGAGTGCTTGTTCGGATATAGGTCCCCAGCCTGACATCATTGTTAGTATATTTCAACTGGGTTGCGGTTTGATGGAGCTCTGAAAGATAGCTATTATATTAATAATCTTATTATTACACGGGTTGCGTCACGAGAATTTTTATCTCAACCCGGCAATGTCATTGGGTCGTTGAACTTGTATCCTTGGCTGCGTAGAAGATAATAATTTTATTTTCGACTATTTGATATCGGAATAATAAAATCATGACCTTATTGCAAAATGTGTGACCTATTTTCAATCGATCATCATTAAGCATAGGTATTTAGGAATGTTTCGGTTGGTTCGGTTTGGAAAAGGTGTGGCATACCTATAGTAGGAAAAAACACGTTGCCTATTTATTTTTCTGGAGGGCCATGCCATGTTGTTTGGTCATTAGTAAGGGTGCATTAATGATGATGTTGTAGGCCCTATATGAACAGCTAGGCGGGGATAGAAGTAAAGAGATAAAAGATATATAAAAAATTGTTTTGATGTGACTCAATGCTTTTTTAATATATAGGTACATTTTTAAACATTTAAATAATTATATTTAACTTTAACGAAAGATCTTTAAATACTTGAACGAGTTATTTACTAAGTACCTATAATTTGTTTTTCAGGTTCAAATGATGTCAGCAGTGAGCGGGGAACCACTCCTGCGGCGTGTGAAACAAGAGGCTGAACCGCCACCGCAGTACTCGCCTCCGGAGCAGCAGGCCAGACCCATGCCGATGATGCAGCCTTGTGACGTAAGAGTTTGTTCCAGAACATTCTAGAGCTTACGTAATAGATGTACACGTAATTAACATTTACGTAAATGTTAATTACCTAATATGCACAATGGTATGATATTCAATAAGAATTCTGTAGTATAGGTCGCGTCATTTATGTTTAGCGCTGGACGCTTATTTTTGATTTCTGCGCAGGTTTCGTTCAGCGCTAAAGATTCGTGACGCGACCTATACGTAGGGTAAAGATTGACAGAATTTTTGATGAGATCAGTCATCAATAGTGTTTTATTTAAAGGCTTGTGAATCAGAGCATATTATTATATATTAAAAATATATTTGTACTAAGTAAAGAGTTAGGTTCTTTTTGTAAATTAAATCTGCTCCTAAACACTAAAAAAACGATTTTAAAATACTAGTAATTCTTTAATGGTGCAATTGTTTAAAGTGTCTTTTCTCCCACAGCTAGACATAGAACCGAAAGAGGAGATGAAGTTCTGCGTGTCGCCAGGCGAGAGCAGCATAGTGGGCAACGCCAGCCCGGAGCAGCAGCACTGCTCGTCGACGACGGCGGCGGCGGCGAGCGCGCGCGACGACGACGCGCCGCGCCGCGTGTGCCTCGTGTGCGGCGACGTGGCGTCCGGCTTCCACTACGGGGTTGCCAGCTGCGAGGCGTGCAAGGCCTTCTTTAAACGGACTATACAGGTGCGTATAGGCTGTGTGGCATGTGTAGCTATTTAGGCTCTTAGCAGAGGTCTACTGAGAAGGGAGTCTGAAGAGAACGCAAGAGCAGTGTAACAACGTGGGATGTTAGTCGATTTGATTTGCCTTCCCTTAGGATTGTATTGCCTACTAATTGTTAGCATTTAATTACAAAAAAAAATCATCACTACTGCATGTTTATATTTTCGTGTAAACTTTTGCCTAAAGCACCCTATAAGGAGCTAGTTTATTTAGATGAAATTCGGCATGCAGGTAGATTAGATCCTGTTATTAATCTAGGATGTATGTAGTTATACTTTTAATCCCTCTATTGTCCCGGAAATGGGAATTACCGGGGCAAAACCGCGGAGCATTTTATGTCTATTTTGGAAATTAAAAATAAAGTATAATTAAAACTCAGAAAACGTAACGGAACATTATTTCCTTTTTGAGAACAAAGCTATAAATAAATCAACATAATGAAAATCATATTTTAAAACAATATTTCTTGTATATTATCCACGTATGCACAATTCACTCTGCAGAATATTTATGCATCATAAATTTTAAAAATTTAATAAACCGCATTTTAAATAATAAATTATTTACATTCTTGACCCAAAAACATTTGAACTTCGTTGAAGCCTTATTTTTGTCAGAGAAAAATAATCAAGATTAATGTATATATGTAAATAAACGTTATTTACGCGTTTTTAAACAACAAACATTCAATTTTATATATGGAGTACATCATATAATAATTTATGCTTAGCCACGTACCTCGGTTTTAGCTGGATAATTTCCATTTCTGTGCACTCTAAATTTAAACCAAAACCATTCAGTTTTCTGAGCAAAAGTAAAATAAACATCCATACATTCTTACATCATTACGAACTTTCTTATCAATGTCGCTTTCTCCTGTCTGTCTCTACATATGCTTAAATCTTTAAAACTATCGCGATTGACGAGAATAGCTGCGCAACGGTGGAATCACGCTCGTAATTGACGTATTAGTGTGAGAAAGACAACACGACTGGGACAACCAATCAACGCTCGCGCACCCGACGATCACGCGCCCCGCGCGCCGCACCGCTACCTCGATACCTTATTTTTGACTTCGGCGCAGGTTTCGTTCAGCGCTAAAGATTCGTGACGCGTACTATACATGCATAATTGCGAGTAAATCCGCGGGGCGCGACTACCTATTATAATATTTGCTTGTACATTTACATAGCTGCTTTCTGCGCCAAGGGTTCGACCCTCTCACTGAAAAATCACATTTGTATCTTTCTAGGGTCTGGGTGTTGCTATACAATATAATATGTATGTATTAGTTACTAGCTGTTGCTCGGAACTTCGTCCCCGTCGGATCTATTTCTATTATTATGGTATAGTGAGTCAATCTTAGAAGATAGACATATACTGTCGCGGACTTTTTTTTAGATCATCTAAAGAGGAATAATTCTTTCATACATAATTTTTTTGTATCTTGAACCGTTTTCGCAGCGCACGCAAAGGAAGCCCTTAAAGATGAATAATTTTCCCCGTTTTTTCCATATTTTCCATTATATCTTCGCTCCTATTAGTCGTAGCGTGATGTTATATAGCCTAAAGCTTTCCTCGATAAATGGTCAATTCAATAAAAAAAGAATTTTTCAATTCGAACCAGTAGATCCTGAGATTAGCGCGTTCAAACAAACAAACAAACAAACAAACAAACAAACTCTTCCGCTTTATATATTAGTATAGATTAGTATTTACAAAAGAAAAGTGTGTATATGTATTTTTTTCGTTATCTATTTGCCATAAAACAATTTGATTAGCGTGGGACTAGATGGCACTGTGATACAATATCGTACAATATCATACAGCGTATTAAAGATTTTTTTGTCATAACTTTGCACTGAATGCTATAATGAGTGGCGCTCTCTGACGTATGGTTGTTGAATTAAAAAAGAGATTTTTAAGCACTCAATACATTCATATAAAAGGAAAGTTTTGACAGTGTTAACCCAATTTTGGATTTTTGGACATTTATGACTTATTATTGTTAATATTTAAAAGCTGTGTTAATTAATGATTTGAGATATATGTATATTGTATAGGTTTTATCTATTGGCAATTAATGGCTATTGAGCCAGTCTGGCTTTATGCTAAAGTACCTACTGCCTTAGTTGATAAAGAATATAAAAATAAGGAACTGGAAGCTATAAAACTACTGCGTCGATTGTATATTTTAAGCTTTGACATTTTCTGTCTTACAATTTGCATTATGCAATGCAATTTATCGAAATTTGTGTTTTATTACATATACATTGTAGTACAATTCGTCATTAGATTCAGTTGTATTCGGATAAAGAATTAAAATATTACTGAGAAATACCTACTAGCTTTTGGCTCACGGCTTTCACCGCCTTTGATACCCAGGTTGAGAGGCTCAAGGCTCAGGAGAACAAACTGTACCTGTTTATTGTATAAGTATAGACTATGGATTATATTTAACGCAAACCTTTTTCTTGAATAATTCTATTTATTAAAAAAAAACTTATGAAAATGGGTTGCGTTGTTTTAAAGCTTTAATCATATTTAGGGACAGACTAGAAAGCGACTTTGTATACTATGTTATGATTTTTGACTTTATTTATTTATTAATACAGGTTTAGAGGATATGAAAGTGATGTTGCAATCGTCTGTCGCAGGGCAACATAGAGTACACGTGTCCGGCGTCGAACGAGTGCGAGATCAACAAGCGGCGGCGCAAGGCGTGCCAGGCGTGCCGGTTCCGCAAGTGCCTGCGCACGGGCATGCTGCGCGAGGGCGTGCGCCTCGACCGCGTGCGCGGCGGCCGCCAGAAGTACCGCCGCGCGCCCGACGCGCCCGCCGCCGCGCACCCGCGCCCGCACCTCGACGACATCAAGGTGACTATCCTATTACGGATGTGTCCTCCCTGTGGGACAAGACGACTATGTCGGACTCCTCAGAAGGGCCATACCGACTAAAACCCACCGGTGCTCCATCGCGCACCCCGCAAATATAAAATCGCAAAATAAGTCTTCAACACCGGTCATAAACACTATGGAGCTTGACGGCTCTGGAGTAAGTTACCGGCATTTAAACATTAAAGCCAATCAATAAACTTACGAGTATGCCATAATACTCGATCTAAATACATTTCAAAAATTATTGACAGCAGACATGGGACAACTCTTTGAAAGACGATCTTAAAATTTGCATAACAATGATACAGGTACTGGAAGCGTTATCGTCGTACGAGCCGGAGCTGCTGACGTGTTCGCCAGCGTTGAGCGTGGCGAGCGGAGCGGGCGGCGCGGGCGGAGCGGGTGGGGCGGAGTCGGCGGCGCGCACACTGGCGCTGCTCGCCGACCTGTACGACCGAGAGCTCGTCGGCGTCATTGGCTGGGCCAAGCAGATACCCGGCTTCACGGAACTCACACTCAACGATCAGGTTGATATATTATTAATATTAATTTGAAGTGACAATCATGAAATTAGTAAGTCCAATGATTTGGATTGGGATGAAGTGCTGTTGAAACTTAATTTTAAACAAAATTTTTAAATAATTTCTATACCAATTGTATTTTCATAAAAACTGTTATTTTTTATATGCTTCTAGCAGTAAAAGCGCTCGTTAAAAACTCGTTTCCATTTTAAATATTCCCATAGCAATTGTAATTTTTTATTAACGTTATTTAATAAGTTAACTAAGACAGTCGCACGAACGTTGCCAGATGCGGCTGCTGCAGAGCACGTGGGCGGAGATGCTGAGCCTGATGCTGGCGTACCGCTCGCTGGCGGGCGGCGCGCCGCTGCGCCTGCGCTTCGCCGCCGACCTCGCGCTCGACGAGGCCACCGCGCGCGACATCGGCGCGCACGACCTGTACCTGCAGGTACACACTACTTTATATGTCTAGCGGGGAGGGGATAGCAGGCCTTGTGGTCATAGTTACCTATATGCAAATCTACTATAACTTGAAATTGTTTCTTTCTAATACATAAAGTTTGTAAGCAGAACTAATTCTCTTGTTAGCAAAAATATCCAATTAGTCGATAAAGAGTAATTTACTTCATATCGAGAATCCCCAGAAGTTTTCTTTTATACTATAATCGGCGAAAGTGTAACGTATAGACAGCATTCGTATTTTTATTATTAGTAGAGTGTATCTTGTTGTTATGTATTTACTTGGAGTGATAAGGAAATACGTAAATTACTTGTACCGCTTTTAATGCTTCATCCACATACCCTACACTGGAATAATTATTGTATATGTACTATCTGTATAAGCTATAAAGTAGCGATGTATAACGTATGTGTGGGTGCGCGTGCGCAGGTGGCGGGCGTGGCGCGGCGGCTGGAGCGCGCGGCGGCGCTGCGCGAGGAGTGCTACCTGCTGAAGGCGCTGGCGCTCGCCAACTCGGAGGCGCGCATCGACGAGCACGCGGCGCTGCGCCGCTTCCGCGACACCATCCTCGCCGCGCTCAACGACGCCGTCTCCGCGCTGCGGTACACGAGTTATAATTTAACATACTATAATGACATACAAAGAATTTTAAAAGACAAATTTGAAATTACCTATTCAAAAAAAAACAAAATTGGTGAAAAACTATACTACACAAGTAAAACATAAATATGAATAAAGCTAACTTAGAGTATTTTTAATGTAATATCAAGGTTTTACAATAAGTTTTTTTACTTAAGCGAGAACAGCAAATTTTCTATCTAACAAATTTTAAAACAGCTTTTTGTTAAAGTAAATTTTGTAATAAAAATGTATTCATTGACTTTTGTGGGTGACTGTGCATTATTAGTTCCAATGAACTCGACTAATACTGTTTTTAATTAATAATTTTTTTTAACTTAACTGTGGTTATTCCAGGCCATGCAACGCGAACAGCGCGCTCCAGCAGCTGCTGCTGGTGTTGCCCGCGCTGCGGCTGGCGGACGTGGCCGTGCGCCGCTTCTGGATGGGCGTGCACCGCGACCGGCGCGCGCCCATGAACAAGCTCTTCGTCGAGATGCTCGAGGCCTGTCTGCGGTAGGCAACACCGCCACCTCCTAGCTCTATGACTTAGCGTAGCATACGTATGCAACACTCGGCCACGTGGACGCGGCTGGGTTGCCAGGATTTGTATTGACACGTCATGGGATTTGGTTGGGAAATGTAAACAAACTAATGTATAAAATGTTATCAAAATAAACAGGACAATTATTATAAATTTACCAATGTAAATATGATGCTTGGGCAGAAAGGCTAAGCTCCATGCCATATAAGAAAAAAAAATATAACGGAATGATTTTTAATCTGTATATAGGATTGTTTACATTTTCAAGACACATTAGCAAGGATCACGTGTGACAGGACATTTTGTAACTTTTACGCGGTAATATAAATTTTTAACAAATCATAATCAAACAGACGTCGACCTTACCTTCCAATCTTAGTGTTGTAATACGTAAAAGTTATAATTTTGGTCCTTAAAGCTTTTTACTGTACCTATACATTTTTGTTGTGGAATGCGGAGACGCGATATACACGTATACATACTTAATATAATTTTAATGCATTTACCAGAATGATTTTGTGACGATATATTGTTTTGGATTATTTTACTAGTGATTACATTAATAATCATGTAAAAAAATGTATTTTGAACATTTTATATGAGTATTTTTTACTGGCAATAATAAGAGTGTATATAATCTATGTGAAGGCGAATAAAAAATATTGATCGCTGCTAACGCGAGTTGGCGCCCAGGCGATTTCGTTTGTTAATATGGCTGTGACGACGTGCAAAATTGAAACAACTTTGTATTTGTTTTTGAGGGAAATCCATATCGCGTCCCCGCGCCGTTGATGTACAAAATGGACGGATTTAGTACAAAACTTGTTACTATTTTTGTATAATATTAAAGTATATGTAGTTTTACTTGCGGTGAGAATGAGATTAAATCGGGTCGGGGAGAGAATTCAATGAACAAATGTTTCGTTTTAGTTTTTTGTTAACGCTTTCGCTTATTGTTTC